>WSYH01000986.1:78440-147871 GCA_036426205.1 Ascaphus truei | reverse complement strand
TCCTCATACCCTGCTGTCTATTTAGCTAATTTTAGTTCAATTTAGGTAAAAACATCTCAAATTGTCTGTGTGGAAATCATCCCCCTATTGCCTTAATGTAATTCATCTTTCACACTTGTGCAAGACAACACCCACCTTTGAAAAACAATTTGGTTTAACCACCCTCACATGTGCTAATTAAGTTTGTTGTACCAACCAGGTGACTTTCTAAATGTATATAAGTAAACTTACAACAGCCATTGCTGCTTGCAGCCTTTGCTCTTAAGCAGAAATGCTTTTAAGTAGAAATCTTTAAAGTAGTATGGAAGTTTAAAAAAGGAAGTTGGAACCGAAGTGGAAAAGTGGACACAATCTACTACTTCTGATTCCTGCATTTGAACTACGCTGGAAAGGAGGTTATCATCCCACACTGCACATCTCAACACATTACTATTGCTGTGATGCCACCTTTACTTTTTATATTTACTGTAACCTCACTTATTTTCAAATTATGCACTTCCTTCCACCAGCCTCATCATGTCTCTAACTCTATTCATATTTCGCCATCTCTCCTTACTTCACCACTTCTCAGTTCACATGAACTCCTCTCTTACCTGCGCCCTCTGTCACCACACAGCTATACCTCCTGCACTAAAACACACCCCTACAATCATCCTCACACATTCTCTTTCTGTCCATGCTTCTCCTCCTTGCTTCTGGGGATATCTCTCCCAATCCTGGTCCCTGCCTTATTTCAACTTGCTCTCGTCCTCGCCTTCCACATGCAACTTCTACTCCTTCTGGTGTAAACCCCTCCAACCTCATACCCATCCCCTGCCACCCTCCCTCCTCTCTCCCTTTCTCCTGTGCCCTTTGGAATGCTCGCTCCCTCTCTAACAAGTTCCTCTCTGTGCATGACTTCTTTCTCTCTCACTCCCTGCTTCTCTTTGCTATAACTGAGACCTGGCTCACTCAGTCTGACTCTGCTCTGGAAGCTGCCCTCTCCTATGGTGGCCTTTCCTTCTCCCACACTCCACGCCCTGGTGGCAGGGGTGGAGGCGTGGGGCTCCTGCTCTCCTCTCTCTGCCGTTACAGAACAGTTTCTATTCCCCCCTCTCTTGCTTTTCCCTCCTTCGAGGCTCACACAGTCCAGATCTTCTCTCCTCTCCCGGTCCATGTGGCGGTCATCTATCGCCCACCTACCTCTACTCATCCCCCTTCTGCCTTTCTCTCTCACTTTGAATCCTGGCTCTCTTTCTTTCTCTCCTCAGACTCCCCTGTTCTTCTCCTTGGGGACTTCAACTGCCACATTGATGACCCCTCTCTCCCTTGGGCTTCCCGCTTTCTTTCTCTAACCTCTTCTTTTGGCCTTCAACAGTGGACTGCAGCCAGCACCCACAAGGATGGCCACTACTTAGACCTGGTTTTCACTAAAAACTTCTCTCTCTCCGACTTCTCCATTTCCCCTTTTCCTCTCTCCGACCATCACCTCATCTCATTTTCTCTCTCTCGCTTCTCTCCATCTCCATCTCGCCCTTGTTTTTGCAGAAACCTGCGCTCTATTAACCTACCAGCTCTTGATTCCACTTTACGCTCCTCCCTCTCCTCTCTCAGTTCTGCTTCAGACCCTGACAACCTGGTCAGGAACTACAACTCTGCCTTATCTTCCTCTCTTGATCTTCATGCCCCACTTTCTCTCTGCCGTCCTCGCCCTTCTAACCCCAGACCCTGGCTTAACTCCCACACACGCATGCTGCGTTCCTCCACTCGTTCCTCTGAACGCCTCTGGAGGAAATCTCATACGCTCGCAGACTTCATTCACTACAAATTTATGCTATCCTGTTTCAACTCTGCCCTCTTTCAAGCTAAACAAACCTACTTTTCATCACTAATCAACACACACAAGTCTAACCCACGCCGTCTCTTTTCTGTCTTTGACTCTCTACTCAGACCACCCTCAGCTGCCTCCTCTTCTTCCTCCATCTCACCTCAGGACTTTGCTGACTTTTTTAAGAAAAAGGTGGAGTCCATACGGCAGAACATCCCATCTGTTGCCTCCTCCCATCCCACAATGCTTCCCAACTCTCCTCCTGTCTTTCTTGACTCTTTTTCTGCTATCTCGGAGGAGGATGTATCACTGCTGATCTCCTCTTCTCCCTCTACCACTTGCCCTCTTGATCCCATTCCCTCCCATCTCCTAAAACCTCTTGCTCCTTCTATAATCCCTATGCTCACACAGATCTTTAACTCTTCCCTCTACTCTGGTACCTTTCCTTCATCCTTCAAGCATGCAACCGTTATACCATTACTCAAAAACAGCAAGCTTGACCCTACCTGTCCTTCTAACTATCGACCTGTCTCCCTCCTGCCTTTTGCCTCCAAACTCCTTGAACGTCTTGTATTCTCTCGATTGCTACACTTTCTCAACACCTATTCTGTACTAGACCCTCTACAATCTGGCTTCCGCACTGCTCACTCTACTGAAACAGCCCTCACTAAAATAACTGACGACCTCCACGCTGCCAAAGACAGAGGTCATTACACTCTGCTCATATTACTCGACCTCTCTGCAGCATTCGACACCGTGGACCACCCTCTTCTCCTTCACATTCTCCATACTCTTGGTATTCGGAACAAAGCTTTATCCTGGATCTCCTCTTACCTCTCCCATCGTACCTTCAGTGTCTCTTTTGCTAACACCTCCTCCTCTATTGATCTCTCTGTGGGGGTACCCCAGGGCTCTGTCCTGGGACCCCTTCTCTTTTCTCTCTACACACTCTCTCTAGGTGACCTAATCACATCTTTTGGGTTTAAATATCACCTCTATGCTGACGACACACAAATTTACCTTTCAACCCCTGACCTTACACCTGCTATACAGATCAAAGTTTCTGAATGCCTCTCTGGAATATCATCCTGGATGGCCATCCGCCGACTGAAACTTAACATGGCAAAAACAGAGCTCCTTATACTACCTCCCAAACCTGGCCCTACTACATCCTTCCACATTGCTATTGGAAATACGATCATTCACCCAGTAGCCCAAGCACGCTGCCTAGGGGTCACACTTGATTCCTCTCTCTCATTCTCCTCTCATATTCAAAACGTTTCTAAAACTTGTCGCTTTTTCCTCCGCAATATCACAAAGATACGCCCTTTCCTCTGTTACTCAACTGCCAAAACTCTGACTCAGGCCCTCATTCTCTCACGTCTCGATTACTGCAACCTCCTGCTGTCCGGCCTTCCTACCTCTCACCTGTCTCCCCTACAATCTATCCTAAACACTGCTGCCAGAATCACTCTACTCTTTCCTAAATCTGTCTCAGCGTCTCCCCTGCTGAAATCCCTCTCCTGGCTTCCGATTAAATCGCGTATCTCAGACTCAATTCTACTGCTCACTTTTAAATCTTTACATTCTTCTGCCCCTCCTTACATCTCAGCCCTAATTTCTCGTTATGCACCATCACGACTCTTGCGTTCTTCTCAAGGATGTCTTCTTTCTACCCCCTTTGTATCTAAAGCTCTCTCCCGCCTTAAACCTTTCTCACTTTCTGCCCCACACCTCTGGAATGCCCTTCCCCTCAGTACCCGACTAGCCCCCTTGCTATCCACCTTTAAGACCCACCTTAAGACACATCTGCTTAAAGAAGCATATGAATAGCACTGGATAATCATGGACACATGACACAAAGCTTGGCCCCCTGCAGACGCACTTACTAGTATTCCCTCCTACTGTCTCTGTACGTTCTCCCTACCTACCAATTAGATTGTAAGCTCCTCGGAGCAGGGGCTCCTCTTCCTTAATGTTACTTTTACAGTATGTCTGAAACACTTATTCCCATGATCTGTTATTTATATTTGTTATTTATATGACATGTATTACTACTGTGAAGCGCTATGTACATTTTATGGCGCTATACAAATAAAGACATACATACATACATACATCCCCGGTATCCCAGTATCACATCTATCCCAGGTATCCCAGTATCCCCGGTATCCCATCTATCCCAGTATCCCAGGTATCCCAGTATCCCCGGTATCCCATGTATCCCCGGTATCCCAGTATCACATCTATCCCGGTATCCCCGGTATCCCATCTATCCCAGTATCCCAGTATCACATCTATCCCATCTATCCCAGTATCCCAGGTATCCCAGTATCCCAGTATCCAGGTCCGGGAGAAGGAGGTTAAAGGGAAATGCAAGTGGCTTTTGAATAATCGGAACCTCTAACCCTTTTGCTGCTGGAGAGGCCGCCAGCGTATCATGTTGCAGGCCTCTCTAGCAGAGAAGGGATTAAGGAGTCGGGAAGTATGTGGTACAGTAGTATAACATGGTCCCCATTTCTGTAACCCTCTCAGTGCCACAATGTCTGAAAAAGGTGCATTGGTAGGACCTCGTTTAACGAGCGGCAGTGATGAGATAAACTCCCCGGCTGCCAGAAACTCCACGCATCAAGGGGTTAAAACCGGGTGATTTGTGCCATCTGCAAAGTGTGAGAATTTTCTAAATGGGGTCTGTGCAAATATTGTCCCTTTAGCAGCTCAAAGTGTCCAGCGAGTTGTGGGTTTACCCTGACTACCTAGCCACTTGGGGGTCTACGGGGTTAATATATTAGGCATTGTTAATATAACAGATGTGTAGGTTGGCTGGTCTCATCTTGCCTGTGTAAATAATAATCATTGCAATAGTACAAAGGCAAAACAGGGCCAACGCCAGCCTGGGATGGGGCAGTAGCCGTTATCAGCAGTTATCCGAGGGAGGAGGAGCGGCTCAGTGAGTAAAGACACGGAGTGTGAGTGTGAATCAGGGGAGCCTGGCTCGATTCCCAGTGTCAGCTCCCTGGGCGAGTCACTTTATCTCCCTGTGCCTCAGACACCAAAATCATAGATTGTAAGCTCCCCGGGGCAGGGGACTGTGTCTGTTGTGACGCGCTTTGAGTCGCATTGGGAGAAAAGCTCTATATGAGATAGTTATTATTATTATTAATAATAATAAAGAAACAAGATGGATCAAACCGCTCACCATTGATGCAATCCTAGTAGAAGAACAGATAAGGTGTGTATAGATAGGACTGAAACAAAGGTGCATAGGAGGAGAATATAATATTATTAATATTAATAATACATTGCATGTGAATAAGTAATTGGCCATTAATTCCTCATTTGCATGCACTGCCGTTAAAAATAATGCTGCTATATCGCTGCTGTAAAATGACCCTTAATGCTTCAGTGAACAGAACGATAAATAAAATTGGCAATATATACAAATAACACAATGTTTGGTATTTATCGACCATTGAAAGCCCTAAGTGCTGCAGGAGAGCCTGTGACACATACAGTGGCTGTGTCACCTGGTCAGTAATGCGCTGGGTATAAACCGCCTCCTCTGTAGGTTTATAGGGACTGACTTGACGTGGTTGGCAGTTAATCTGCTCCTGTTGCTAACTAGAAGCTCACTGACCCGCTTCCACACATCACGGTCTGTCCTTTCCCAAGGAAAGTGACAGTTCCCGGATAGTAACATCTGCTGAGAACACCGTACCGAGGGCCCCCCCCACCCAGCTTTGTCAGCAGAGATTGTTGCCCTAATTAAGTGCTCCACCTGACTTCAGCAAGAGCAGCGGAGTCAGGATGTCCCTGCTTCCCATCTGGGGGGAGGGCAGCTCTTGAGAGGTAAATCGCATAAACATTACAGTACTGTACACACAACTGAGGCTGTGAACCCTTGGATGAGAAGGCAGTGCATTTATAGGCAGAAAATATAGCAGAGGAATTAATATATTAATATATATATATACACACGATATCGCATAAATCCGGAAATCAAGAGACATACATCATACATCACCCTGAGGAAGGTCCCTTTTACATGGACTTTATTTTATGTACTATTTTCACTAATACACCTTTTATACTGCACCATGTTGTGTGCGGTCTCTTGATTTCCAGATTTATGCGGTATCGTATTTTTATATTACTCTTATGGGACGTGCACCACCACCTTTTTTGCCTTATGGGAGCGCCAACTGACCTTGATGACTAATATATATGTAGCCAGGTCACCTGATGGCTGCTATTCTGCCCTTGGGCTGGCAGTAAACCCTGGTATTATCAGGTTGCCAGTAGTTGGTAATGGGGTTTCTACCTTCCCTTTGGTACTGCACTTGAGTGACAGCAGAGGACAACGGAATGCCCGCCTCCTGGCTGCACTTAAGGGCAGGACCGCCCTAAAGGAGTTAGGAGTGCATTCACCCACTTGTGGAAGGCAGGTCATACAGTGGAAAGGCTGAGATTGGGCCCTCTCCAGTCCTCTTCCCTCCGGGTGAGTGAGTGTAGACCATACCTCTACCTCTGCTAGGGAGGTGAGGACGGCTGCAAGTGCCCTTGGCCTGTAGTGGCGGTCCAGGGACCATCATCCGGTGAATCCTGAGACACTGTATTGGACAGATCCTGCCTTGTTCCTGTTACTGCAGAGTGTAGTAATAAACCTGTTCCTATTTGCAATATACCTCTTGCCTGGTGTGTGACCTTACTGGGGGGGAGAGGTAATAAGTTCTACCATGGGAGATCACCTTCAGTTCCTGAAGCCTACGGCAGATGGAGGCGCTGCACTGCTAAAGAGATATGTGCGGTATGAACCCGAGAAGCCTGTTCCTGTGTCCCCACTACCATCGGCAATTCAGCCCCACTGTTGCCAGCAGGTATATGCACCATACACCCTGTAATGGCCCCTATCTGCGATCGGGAGGGGGAAACACCATTACATTTGGAGGCGCTGCTGAGATCTGAAACAGGACAGGCTCTCAGCGGAAGGTTTGCTGCTGTCCCACATCACTATGAATTGTCAATAAAGGACTCATTTTTTTTGCAAGACCTGCTCTTTCATTACTGCTGTGCGCTGCACACCCTGGCTTTGGTTTCAGCGAAACAAAGCTGGAAGTAATAAGGTACACTTCCAGAACAAGTACTGAAGGAAAGAGGGAGCCTAGGTGTAGTCAGGGGGGATGGTGTACCTCGTAACCTCGCAAAGAACGACCTAGACTGCCCTATACAACGGGGTGACCGCCTCCTGGCTGTACTTAAGGGCAGGACCGCCCTAAAGTTAGGAGTGCCTTCCCCCACTTGAGGACGCCTTCCATTAACCAGCAGCTATCGGAACCACACCACAGTTCTTATCCCCCTATACACTACGTTTCCACAGGGGGAGAGACTGGAAGGTGCGACTCCTCCTCACATCCCCCAAGAAACGTTGTCTCCTAAAAATTCTAGCAGGCGCCTAACTCTTAACATTTTTATACACACACTGATTTCAAAATGAGCGGTGGGCTACGAAAAGTAATATGTATATAATAAACAAGTATAGATTAAAGTGTAATAGTGGGAATAATAAAAAAACCGTGAAAAACGATTGTAGCCAAGTAAAAACAATGAATTCACACAAATGATTACTAATACACATATGGCCACAATTATAAACACAATTGAGTCACGATGTCCATCTGAGTCCATCAAGGGAAAAGAAACACAAGTGTTCCTTTGTTAAATTGAATTTCTTATCTTAAGCTGAAGCAGGCCCTGGATCAGATGCAGGCTGCAGCTGCCTGTACGAGGTGTTCCACTGCTCCTCTCCCAGCACGTGTACACGTCAAAAAGAACGCGCGAACGCGCAAACACCCCCCCCCCCCCCGCAAAGTCACACTCCGCCAGGCACTGGGCACCACACTTACCCCTAACTTGTATTACGCAATGGGCATTTGCAGTGTTCGACAAACCTATACATTTGCTCGGCCCCGGCGGCGAGTGGATTTAACCCCGGGCGAGTAATATTGGCCAAGCAGCACACGTTTGGTACTAGGTGGCGAGTAGATTTTTTTTGTGGCGAGTAGATTTTTTGGTGATTTGTCAACCACTGGGCATTTTGGTTTTATTTAATAATATATATATATAATATATATATATTATAATATATAAATATATATATAATATATATATATAAAAATATATAATATAAACCCACCTCTAAATGAAGCATCACATAGACTAGACTCATGGCTACTGTCCACACCCACAGTCACTCCTACCAAGCACTGCCATCTACAGCACTTATTCCTCACACTGCTGTCTCTGTAACTCTCCCATCATACCACCTAGATTTTAACTCTTCCTTAGCAGGGGGTTTCCTTTCCTATGTCTGACTTTGTTGTGCTTCTGTATTATAATTCCCTGTACTGTACTGTCTTTGTAATGCGGAGTAACTGTGGGCGGCTATATATATTATATATATATAATATATATATATTATTATATATATATATTATGTAACCCTGGTCCCCAGCAGCTCCTGGTGACCCCCCTCCCTGGCGCAGCCGATCGCGGGTATGAAAAACCCGACGGCTGCTTCCAAGGGTGGGGGTGGAGCAGGGAGCAGCGCGGCTTCTCCTGCCTGCGGGCGGTTGACGGGGAAGCAATCGGGGCCGTTGCTAAGGCCGCGATCGCGTCCTCCTAAGGTCCTCGGCGGCCGACAGAGCAGGGCGCCGCATTGGATTCAGTCGTCGCGCATGCGCGCAGTGATCGCGCGAGGGCAGGGAGAGCCCCAGAGTAGTCGCGCATGCACAGATAGGGGTAGGAAGCTAAGGCAGCTCTTAGGAGGTCGCGCGAGATGTAGGAAGCATAGGGAGAGCTTGAGGCGGCCATTAGGAGTTAGTGTAGGCGGAGGGGGAGGACCGCACGCGCCCCAATGTTATAGTAAGGGCCTCGGGACTACAATTCCCATGAGGCTAGCGAGGCAGGCACCAGGTGTTGATGGAGCCAATAGGGCGTAGGACTGCCCTGGAGGAAAGAGGAACATTTTCCCGGGATTTGCATGATCACGTCAGTTGGAGCAGCGGAGCTGAAGGGAAGGAGGAGCAGGGAGTGAGTGCAGCTCCTGCATCCTGATAGTACCCTCACACCTCCAGGTAGGCCCCAACTCCCCACCAGGTTAGTGGGTAACTGATAAGGGACGGCCCAGATAGGGAGGTCACCCTTAGGTGTGTTAAGGTGCAGGTTTGGCAGTGCCACAGCGGAGAGGGCTGTGGGCACTGGCAAATAGGCACGTGTGCTAGTAGTGGTGCTACGGGATCAGGTGGTGTGTGTGATGCAGCTGTCTGTGTGTCGCTGATGTGCTGGGCGCAGTGCGTGCAGTGTGTGTGAAGTGTGTGTGGATCCCTGCAGGCTGACAGTGTGAGCTGAGTGTTGGCTGCAGGTTGCGTTAGGCGTTAGGATTAGCAGTTACAGTTGAGAACTGGGTAGCTAGGGGAAGGGGGGGAGATTAATGTTCCACACGGCCCTAGGAGTTTTCCCCAAGCCATCCCAGGTTGCGGTTCCGCAGGGCAGGCCCTAGGTTAGGGTTGCTGTCACTCTAGAAGTAGTTAGCGAGAAAGCTGATAGCAGCGGTTGCTGTTCCCATGCGGTTTGGTGTGCCGTGATCGTTGCAGTTCCCGTGGAGCGGTGGGGACCCTGTTGGGGACACGGCCACGCAGAGTACCTGGAAGGATCAGACGGACGTCTGACCCTTTGAGAAAGAAGGTGTTGCAGCGCCCGAGCATCGGAGTGCTGGAAGGTATAATATTATTGTGCCAAACAGGCAGAGGTTTTAGTGACTGCGCAGGTCACCAGTGACTATCTCTGTAGGAGTACGGGACATTGGGTGGGGTTCTTGGGACACTGGGTGGGATCACCGGTGTCGGGGAATCGTCCTGGAGACGTCAACACGGGTAGTGTCTCCTCGTGAGAGGGACATAGGTTATGATGTTAGTAATGGATTAGATATCCTTCATGTCGTAGTAAAGTCCTTAATATATAATCACTGTGGTGTAGTTTTATTGGGTTCCTATGTAGGGTCATTCACACTTCCCTAGAATCCTACATAGGTGGAGGCGCTGTTGAAAAGAAGATTTGTTCCAGAGGATTCACCCCAGGCTCTCATTAGCGGAGGCTCAGAACCTCCTGTGAGCCTGCAGGTATACGCACCACACAGTAACACCGCATGTTTTACTCACCCACACTATAATAAGATTGGGTGGGGGGAATACCCGTTACATAAAATACACCAATACAATAGAAGAACACCACACACATTTACATATCAAAGAGAGAGATATAGACAACACAGTATACACACAGATAGAGAAGAGTACACACATATATATACACACACACACCAACACACACACACACACACCACACACACGAGATGGATGATAATAATATAGAATATATAATATATAGATATATGATAGATATATAGTTAATATAGATACTATATACACACACACACATACATAGATATATACACACACACGAAACTAGTAATATTATATACACACACACACAACACAACAGCATATATATATATGATATACACGCACACTTATATATATATATATAAGTTATATATAATATATATAATAGATACAGTATATATACACACACACACAACACATAATACACACCACACACACACACACACACACACAACACACACACACACACCACACACACACACAACACTACTCAAATAAGCATATGCTTTATTTAACCCCTTCTGGGCTTTCTCACATTTTTCACTAGTCCATAGGACAACAATTACATATATTTAGTGTAGGCACCTGCATACGGTTATGCCTTGACGTTCGCTTCAGGCTTATAACGCTTTGGCCAAAGGGTTTAAACAAAATAACCTTTATTCATGAGATCACTATTATAGTTTTTCCTAATTGGTAGGAGCGCAGGAATCGTTCTTTTTGTTTTGTTGTATACGTTATTAGAGGACATCTAACCCATATCCTTTCTGGTTTCACATTTTATATACTAACTTTGAAATAATATTTATAAATAATATAATGTAGAGAAAAATATATAAGAGAAAAGTTTAACACACTGACACACATAAGGTAGACACATTAATACACTGCATCAGAGCTACACAGTACACACACATTAACTTTAAGCACAGAGATACTGATGTATATATATACACCAAGTCTAAAACACAGACACACGGATTATAATGAATATGGCAGAAATTAAGTATTTTAATCAATCTGGCACAAGAGGGGTTAACGTTGGTTACAAATGGTCTTAGAAACACAAGAATTGTTCTTATTGCCTGTTGAGCCCTTGACCAGGCCTAATTTATAGGACTGATAGAATCTAGAAATAAAGGCATCTGTTTTTGCCAGGTGGGATTGAAATCTGGCGTCCTGACACTAGGATAAACAGGACACTTTTAAAGGCCCCTTGTAAGACATTCTTTGGGGGGTTGTGCAAAGTATCAGGGGCCGTGGCTGAGAAGGTATTCCAAAAAGAGAAAATGTATTAAATATGAAGATATCATTTGCCTGACAGCAGTTTGCAAGAATAAAGATATTCGTAACAATTGCAATTAGACAAATCAAATGAGGCCAAACATTTGATGATTAAAGCTGCAGACCAAGCAATATCCTACGTGTGTTTTTTTAATAAATCAAACTATGAGAAAATACTTGCAGCATTTAAAAATGACAACGCTGAAATTTTTAATGTATTATAATGTAACAAGCTTTTTTGGTTACCATAGCAACCATTTACAAAATCACATCCTCTTCTGAAGCAAGCTCTAGCACACCCCTTTTGAGCCCCGCCCTCTCTCTAGCAGTGCACCAATTGTATCTAGTGACTGCCTGGTCACGTGATCTTGCCCACAGAACTTTGCATCTTTGGTCCTCTTCTGCTGCACTGACATTTAGTGAACCCCCGAGCTGAATCTTCACAGATCGATCGCAGGAGGACGGATCGATCGGCAACTTAGCTAATTACTGATCGTTGTGTGGATTGCATTGATGCACATATGAAAGGGGGAAAACATTTAAAACGGCAGTTTGGACTGGTGCTTTAAGAGGTGCCAAAGACAGATACCGGTTTCTCATGCAAAAACTAGGCGTTATATTGTCATATTTCATATGCAAACGGGAATATTAAGTACCCAGATGTAACAGTGAGGATGACGTGTGTCCAAGTATTATAGAACCAAAGTTATGAAGTCCTTTATATATTGAGGCAAACTTTAAAAGTACAAAGAGAGGTTTTTCCTTTCTTTCACGTCATAAAACTCTCATTAGCTGATGAGTTTCGTGCCCTTCCTCTCTTGTTTTTCTTTTGCTATCTTTTTATTTTGAGTAAGTGTAGTGAACATGGCGGCTCTATACCGACAAAGAAAGATGGAGGACAGGGCTCACACGGGTGCCCTGTCCTCCATCTCTCTTTGTATGCCGTGGATTGGATGCAGCCTTTCGTTCATGGATGGGAGCACCGGTAACTGTATCATCTCTTATTATATCATATTACTTGGTGCGCAGCAATTATCCTCTTTCGCATGGCTCTATACCGGCGCCAGACGAAAGAGGCGCTGGTGACTCAGTGTGAGCGGAGAGATCTCCCAAGTCTTGGTAAAAGATAAAGAAAGTTGATACAGTACAAATCTTGCTGGAAAATGATGAGAGAGCCAGATGTTAACTCAGGGAGAGTTAGGACCTGCTAACGGTCATGCCTTGAAAGTGGCAGCAGACGTAAGACGTTTGGCCAAAGGGTTAAACTAAATGATCCTTTTTCAAGAGAATATATAGGTATTGCACTGTGTATTTTTGTCACAATGGAAGTAGCTTTGGGCGTCTTTGTTTGTTTTTTGTTGAGAGACAGGTGTTACACTGGGCCAAGGTGACCACAGCAGCGGAACTGAGGGCGGCTTATCCCTGGAAATTGCCCACGGATAAAGGAACCCAGGACTGTCATATTCTGAGGACTCGTGCAGTTCTCAGCCAGCCAGTGCCCCGGATGTGTGATGCAAACTACTCTCAAGCACTTGGGACCAGTAGATGATGCAATGCGGTTGCAGCTCATCATCCAGTACCAAGAGCATGAGGCTGAGAGAGAAAGACAAGCTTCAGCACGCGAAGCAGCGAGATACGCCGGAGAACGCGAAGCAGCGAGATACGCCGGAGAACGCGAAGCAGCGAGATGAGAGTCCAGCCATTCCAAACCCCGTGTGGAGCATGTCCCAAGCCTGGCGAAAGGTGGGAACCTGGACACTTCCCTGCGCAGTTTTGAAGAAACCTTCAAGCAGCATCAGTTTCCACGTGATCAGTGGGCAACGTATGTCATGCCCAAGTTGATTAAAAGTGCCCTTGACATCTTCGCTGATCCTCCTGCACACCTTGACCAGGATTATGAGGCCATCAAAGCTTGCTGCACCATTTCAATATCACCTCTGAAATCTACAGGCAAAAGTTCCGGGTCCTTCAGGGCGGTTATACGGCTTTTCTGGGCTGGTGGGGCGTCTGACATCTGTGTGCAAGCAGTGGGTTGGGGGGTAGACATTGACAGCTTTGCATTGTTATTGGATCTCCTAGTTCATGAAGTGAGAGAGTGGGGTAAGGACCGAGTTCCTACGTCTCCCACCGAGGCTGGCCAGCTTGCAGATTCCTACATGGCTAACAGGAATCCAGCGGTTAACAGGAGAGTCCTAGGATGGAAGGAGAATAAATCCGGGCAAACCCCACAATGGCCCCTCATCGCCCCTCAGGAGTGCCCCAAGGTGCCTGTGTAGTCTGAGCCGCAGGAAAATAGAGGTGCCCCCTTGCAGCCAGTCCCTGGGTGTCAGAAACTCACCCAAGGACTGAGAGACTCGGGTGCTACAATTACCCTGGTGCAGCCAGGACTGTTGCGACCTGAGGAAATCATTCCTGGAAGGACTCTGCATATGGGGGTGGCGGGAGGGGGCCGCCACGTTTTCCCAGTGGCAAAGGTATACCCAATATGAGACCGCTGTGACAGAACAAGCTCTGGAACCCGCTGACCAATTCCAGGTACTGACGGACACTGGGATCCGCAGAAAGGCGACTGACAGGGGTTGTACAGAAAGCGGGGGGGGGGGGGGGGGGGGGGGGCGTGTAGGGACCTCCAAGTACAATTCTTCACCACCATCCAGACCGCAAGGGGCACCGAGGTGATTAATGGGGTTGTAGCGAAGTGGGGGGCAGAGATAGGAGTTAGTGAGGGCCAGAGCTAGTTTCCCATTGTAGCCTGTCATCACGGAGACCCCAGGGGGGTGTCCAAGGGTACTGAAGTGGGGGGCTGGGAGAGCTTCCCATTACAGCCCATCAGCCTGGATCCGACAGTATCTAAGGACCTGCGGAATAGTGGCAGGCCAGCACAGGCCCTGACTGCTGAGGGAGAGGCAGTCCGAACACGAAAGGGAGGGAAAGAGAGACAGCCAACTAAGGGAAGAAAGAGACTGGGAAAGAGAGACAGTCAACTAAGGGAAGAAAGAGACTTGGAAAGAGAGACAGCCAACTAAGGGAAGAAAGAGACTGGGAAAGAGAGACAGCCAACTAAGGGAAGAAAGAGATTGGGAAAGAGAGACAGTCAACTAAGGGAAGAAAGAGACTGGGAAAGAGAGACAGTAAAAGGGCGAGAGGCAGAGATAGCCAGCAAAAGAGAGCGAGAAGCTGAGAGAGAAAGAGGGACTGCCAGAGTGAGAGAGACAGCCAGACAGAGCAAGATGGGCAGTCAGCAAGAAAGCCATTCTGACAGAGGGAGAGAGCAAGCTTTAGAGAGAGAGATAGAGAGAGCAAGCTTTAGAGAGAGAGATAGAGAGAGCAAGCTTTAGAGAGAGAGAATAGAGAGAGCAAGCTTTAGAGATAGAGAGAGCAAGCTTTAGAGAGAGAGATAGAGCAAGCTTTAGAGAGAGAGAGAGAGAGAGCAAGCTTTAGAAAGAGAGATATAGAGAGAGCAAGCTTTAGAGAGATAGATAGAGAGTGAGAGAAAGCTTTAGTGAGAAAGCTTTAGAGAGAGAGAAAGCTTTAGAGACAGAGGGGCCTATGCAGAGAGCAGCGAATTTTAAAATTGGCGAATTTATTAAAAGTAGCTTTTTTGGAGAGTTTTATTCTCCATATGAGAAAGTGGAATTTGCTTGTTTTAACTGGATGCGTGTGGCGAGTTTTTTAAATTGGCGAGATGCGCGCTTCAGAAACGTGTTTAAAAACAAATTCGCGCCTTTTTTTCCCTTGCAATGGCCGCGAGCAGTTTTTTCTGGCGAGGCAAAAAGGAGACAATCGCGCCATTTTATTGGCGCGAACAGCCGCTAGATGCCGTTGCGCCTCTCTGCATACGGATATTTTTAAAACTGGCGAGATTGAGGTTCTCGCCCGCGCGAGGCGAGTTTTACAAATAGAAAAGAAAAATTGGCGCGTTTTTCGGAACTCGCCATTTCTCTGCTTTCTGCGCGGATTTTCTCCAAAAAATGGCGAATTTCGAAATAGCGCTGCTCTCTGCATAGGCCCCAGAGAGAGAAAACTTTAGAGAGAGAGAAAAAGCTTGAGAGAGAGATATAGATAGATAGATAGATAGAGAGATATAGATAGATAGATAGATAGATAGAGAGATATAGATAGATAGCTAGATAGATAGATAGAGAGATATAGATAGATAGATAGATAGATAGAGAGATATAGATAGATAGATAGATAGATAGATAGATAGAGAGATATAGATAGATAGATAGATAGAGATATATAGATATAGAGATATAGAGCTATAGAGATATAGAGATATAGAGATAGATAGATGTAGAGATAGATAGATGATATGAGATAGATAGTAGATAGAAGATAGAATAAGATAGATAGATAGAGAATAGATAGATAGAACACAGATAGATAGATTGTTAGATAGATAGATAGATAGATAGATAGATAGATAGATAGATAGATAGATAGATAGATATATAGTTAGATAGATAGAGATATATAGATAGATATATAGATAGATAGAGATAGATAGAGAGATAGAGAGATATAGATAGATAGAGAGAGCTTAAGAGACAGTCAGAGGCAGCAATGAAAAGAGCAGTAGCAGCTGGGAGTTTGCCGGAGGGCAAGAGGGGGCTCAAGAGGTTGCCAGAAAAGCAGCTGGAGACCGCTAGAAATAGACAACCAGTAGGGACGTGGACCCCTGACTGGGACGATATGGACGGTTCATCGCGCCATGGTGAAGGCGGCATTCATGTGGCGCGGAGAATGGCGTACAGGCCGGCCTGCTCTTCTCCTGGTAACGGTAGGAGGTGTAATGACTGTGGCAGAAACTATTAAGTATTAATCAATTCTGGCGCACGAGGGGTTAAACGTTGGGTTACAAATTATCTTAAAAATACATGTAACCCTCCGTGCCCGGCTCCCGGGGAGACGGCAGGGGGTGCGGCGCGTGGCTAGCATGGGGTGCGGGCGGGATGCAGCATGGGGGTGCGCGCCGTGCTAGCGGCATGGGGCGTGCGGCGCGTGGATATGCGGAATGGGGGTGCGGGCGTGGCTATGCAGACATGAGGGGGTGGGGGTGCGGCGCGTGGCTATGCGGCATGGGGGGGTGCGGCGCGTGGCTATGCGGCATGGGGGTGCGGCGCGTGGCTATGCAGCATGGGGGTGCGGCGCGTGGCTATGCGGCATGGGGGTGCGGCACGTGGCTATGTGTCGCGTGGCTATGCGGCGTGGGGGTGCGGCGCATGGCTATGCAGCATGGGGTGCGACGCGTGGCTATGCAGCATGGGGTGCGGCGCGTGGCTATGTGGCATGGGGGTGCGGCACGTGGCTATGCGGCGCGTGGCTATGCAGCGCGGGGTTGCGGCGCGTGGCTATGCAGCGCGGGGTTGCGGCGCGTGGCTATGCAGCGCGGGGTTGCGGCGCGTGGCTATGCAGCGCGGGGTGCGGCGCGTTGGTAGCAGCATGGGGGGCGGCGCGTGGTAGTGGCAGGGGTGCGGCACGTGGCTATGCGGCGCGTGGCTATGCAGCGCGGGGTTGCGGCGCGTGGCTATGCAGCGCGGGTTACCTGGATTCAGGCGGCTGAGCGACGAGCAAGCAAGGATCGGAAATAATGGGCGCCCGGAACAGTTGTAGCTCAGTACGACACACGTCTTTATCCGCGTCCCCGGGCAAGAGGACGCCACTCACACTAAACAATGCTGGACTGTATTACTGTCCTGACTCGCGGGTCTGGTGCTCCCGTGAGTGCCCACTCACTCAGAGGGAGGTTTGACTACTTTGTTGCTCTACTGCTACGGGACCCGGCCTCCTTTCGTTGCTTCGGGATAACCGTCTATAACACCCCGTTTAAGCTGCGACCATTACTGGGGTCTAACCCAGAAGCCACGAGGTGGCATCAGTACCGAGACGGTGTATGGAACGCGAGGACCTACCACGCAGCCCGAGAGGGACCTAGCACACGACCAGCCCGAGAGGACCTAGCACACGCCCCAGCCCGAGAGGACCTAGCACACCGCCCAGCCCAGAGAGGGACCTAGCACACGGCCCCAGCACGGAGAGGACTGCACCCCAGCCCGAGCGACCCCTAGCACACCCCAGCCCGAGAGGACCTAGCACACGCCCCAGCCCCGAGCAGGCACACTAGCACACGCCCCAGCCCGAGAGGACCTAGCACACGCCCCAGCCCGAGAGGACCTAGCACACGCCCCAGCCCGAGAGGACCTAGCACACGCCCCAGCCCGAGAGGACCTAGCACACGCCCCAGCCCGAGAGGACCTAGCACACGCCCCAGCCCGAGGGACATAGCAACCACGACCCAGCCCGAGAGGACCTAGCACACGCCCCAGCGGGGGCCACCCGGAGAAGGAGCTCTGCAGGTGCTACACAGAAGAGGGATCAGTTAGGTAACCCATCATGGGACAAGCTTTAGTACCTCCCTAGTGAGCCGAGATTGGGGCAGCCTGGGAAGATCACACAGACAGTACAACCGGTCAATATACCAGTCAGTATGTATGTATTATTTGAAGTGTATGTTGAGACTGAGCATTTAATCGACAGCAGTTAACAAAGCTCCTGTTTGTAGGAATAAAGTCCTTGGAGCCCCCCAGCATTGCGTTACCAATGCCCGGGCAGCACGGATCCAGCACCCCGACACGGTAAGAAACACCGAGTAAGCTGATCGAAGAGACACTCGGTGTAATCTCCTTAGGAGCCGGGCAAGGAGGGTTACGTAAGGAAGTCAAACATAAATGGTTGTTTCTTACCAATAACTAAAGCAGTGACCACCAGGCCCCTGTAGCACTGAAGGGGTTAATGTCCCATGAGCCATGCCAGGAAACAGTGAGCTGCTCTCCGGGTGTGGGAAGAGATTGGGATAGAGCAGCTGGAGTATCTCAGTCACTGCTGCTGCCCGTGTCCGATCCAGCCTCCCTGTGTGTGAGCACAGGGCGTGGGCAGTGCCAGGCACACATTCACACACATTACAGAGCCGCCCCACCCTGCACTCTCTGGCGCCAGTTACAGTCTCACTGATCTTTAGCATTATCTGATCTGTGACTGTGACCCCAAACACTTCAATGGAGTTTCACGGGAAGAAGTTTTTTATTATTATTGTGCACTTAAGTACCATTTCTTTGGTCCAAAACTGTCAAATCTCACTAATGTTGACCCTAGGTGACATTTCTCTATACGCCAACACACACTGTGTGTGTGTGTGTTTCACTGTGTTGATGTGAACACAGTGAAACACACACACAGACCCACAACACAGTAAAACACAGATATGGACACATCAACACAGTGAAACACCACCACACACACCCCCACACCACAACACAGTAAAACACAGATATGGACACATCAACACAGTGAAACACACAACACAGTGAAACACACAGATATGGTCACATCAACACATTGATACACACACCCCAACACAGTGGTACATGCACACTGATGCGCACACATTAACACAGTGGCACACACACACACACACACACAAATGCACATAATCTGCACACTGGCACGTAGATGAAGTGATACACAGATTTGCACACTCGTGTCTACAGAGATACACCAGACAGGCACTTTTTTTTGATTATATGCACGATATATATATATATATATATATATATATATATATTGTGACATAGTCCCAGGATAGTAGGCAGCTTTGTCTGATTTGTCGCAGAAAGTGCAGACTTAGGCCGCGCTTAAAGTGCCCGCGACGCGACGTCGCCCGAAATCAAATGCATTGTCGCCGCCACGTGCGCTTATAGTAAGCGACGGGGCAGCGCAATTTTTGGTAGTCGTAATTATTTGATTTTTCATGGGCTGTCGCCTCATGTGACAGCCCCTGAACCAATCGGGAGCCTGGTCGCCCGCGACAAAGCGAAATACAACTTTCGCTTGCGGCGACGGGTGACGTCACGCGTCGCCGTCACTACAGGCGCAGACTTAGGCCTCATGGGAATCGGGGATAATCTCAAAGTGTGTCGGACTGGTCTATCCATGTGCTTTTCCACGGTCTGTGTAAGTGTATCCTGATTTTATATATAAAAGTTGGCTTTTTCAACAAAACAAGCTTCGAATTCCTTCCTAAGCAACGTGGAGGCGCTGTAAAGAAAGCATGATGTGCCTGACCGCATGCACTGGCATGTAAGTGCATATCTCACCAATTGTTGTGCACACTTTACTTTGTGAACTTGCTTCACTATTGTGTGTCTCCTTCTCTTCCTTCCTATGATGCGTCGCGCTGATCATCTTTGGGATTGAAAACCACCAAGAATTGGGAACAGTTCTATTTTTTCCAGCGGCTCCGAAATAGATATATCAAGTATAGGCACTTTAGTTAGAGCGCTTCCTTTTTTGTTTGTAATATTAGGCGTCAGGAAGGAATGTATTTCCCCCTTATGGGATATCATTAGATGATATGTCACTGGGGTTTTGTGTTTGCCTTCCTCTGGATCAATATACAGCAAGTACGGATATAGGATAATGTGTCTGTCGTCTAAATTTAGCATAGGTTGGAAGTACGTCTTTTTTTCAACCTCATCTACTATGTAACTATGTACCGTGCCATGTAATATACAATGGTTCCACGTCATAGAATACACAACAATGGTACCACGATACATAGGAAATACATAACATAGAATGGTTCAGTCATAGAAATACAAACACATGTCGATAGTCAAGTCATAGAAATATTACAACAATGGTAACACGTCATAGAATTACACAATAGTGGTTCCACGTCATAGAATACATAACAATGGTACCACGTCATAGATACAAACAATGGTTCCACGTCCATCATAGAATACATAACAATGGTACCACGTCATAGAATATACAACAATGGTACCACGTCATAGAATACACAATAGTGGTTCCACGTCATAGAATACATAACAATGGTACCACGTCATAGAATACATAACAATGGTTCCACGTCATAGAATACATAACAATGGTACCACGTCATAGAATACACAACAATGGTACCACGTCATAGAATACACAATAGTTGTTCCACGTCATAGAATACATAACAATGGTACCACGTCATAGAATACACAACAATGGTACCACAACATAAAATACACAATAGTGGTACAGTGAAATGGAATATGTTGGCGACATAATAAATAACAATAATAGTAGCGGTAACCTGAAAGCCACTGTGATAAATATGACATATGCGCACATTATACATCGCTGTATATATATATATATATATATATATATATATATATATATATATATATACACACTAAAAGGTTTAGTCATAAGGCAAGCTACGGCCCATTCATTTGGGAGGAGACATTGGGTTTCCCACCTGAGTCCATCTGTCCCATACTGCAGTAAATGAGACATCAGCACCCAGCTACCTTAATCAGCGTAAGCGCGCAATCTTACACACCGGCTAATCAACGCAGCGATAACCTAAATGAACATCATTTAATAGTAACGCTTCTCCACTAAAGAGAATAACCCAAACCCAGTTTTACTCGTTAAGATACGGCAGCGTTTATTTTTACGGATGTTTGTGATGAGAGGAAAAAGATCCATTAACCCTAACATCACATATCCACTCAAGCCCGGTCAAGTCGGCGCGTGAACTTAGCGTCACCTTAGTTAAGACACACTGTCCCTAACCGAGGAGGGGGCCAGACCGAGCAGCACACCTGGGGTTCCCGAGAAAGTACGTCATTAACATATGCAAAGTGTAGTCAAATGATTTAAATAAACAGATTTCCCAGGTATCTCAGGTGTGTCTCACGGGGATGTCTCCATGTGTTGTATACAGCAATGTTTGGGGGTATATAAGACAATAAGGACTATGCCAAAATCTTCCTCCCCTTCTCTCCCCCCCCCTCCCCTCCCTGTTCGATAACATCACGTTATTTGCAGTGATTGAATGGAGCTTAGTGTCACCTTATCGACACCCTTTACACCTAAATTGTGTCACTTCAGGAGTATTTTTGGGGATTCTAGCCCATATTTAGTGAGCGCTGCTATTCCATACTCTGTGTCTTGTGGCATAGCACCGTTTAGTAAACATGGGTCTATGTGATGGAGACACAGACAGGAGCGGGATCAGAGATATATGTCCCTGTCAGGTGACAGGTCCAAGGTATGTGTCCCTCCTAACTCATTCATGTGAGTGCTGACTCAGAAATATGTGTCCCGTGTAACTCTGCGGAGTGGAGTTACAGATCCGCATCCCTGACGTCTCTACAGTACGGGGGTGTCACACTGTCAAACTCATCCCCACTTTTGAGGGAGAGTCCCTGATTATTTTTTAGCAGAAAACCCTATAATTATTTTGCTGTGTCCCTGAAACACCCCCTTTTATCTCCATTCAAGTCAGTGCAAGGTTTACAAATCTTCCATATTTTAATCTCAACCCTCCCTGGGAGAGTCTGTGAAGCGGTGTGTGAATGTGACATTTTCTGTAAGAGGTCTGTGTCCCTATAGGACCTGTAAAAGACAGGTAAAAGGGTCTGTGTAGGACCTGTAAAAGACAGGTAAGAGGGTCTGTGTCCCTATAGGACGTAAAGACAGGTAAGGGGTCTGTGTCCCTATAGGACCTGTAAAAGACAGGTAGAGAGGTCTGTGTCCCTATAGGACCTGTAAAAGACAGGTAAGAGGGTCTGTGTCCCTATAGGACCTGTAAAAGACAGGTAAGAGGGTCTGTGTCCCTATAGGACCTGTAAAAGACAGGTAAGAGGGTCTGTGTCCCTATAGGACATGTAAAAGGAGGTAAGAGAGGTCTGGGTCCCTATAGGACATGTAAGTGGTTAAGGATGGACTTAGACTGTTAAAAGACAGGTTGAGGGCTGTGTCCCTAGGACAGTAAAAGGACGGTATGAGGTCTGTGTCCTATAGGACATGTAAAAGACAGGTATGAGGGGCGTGTGTCCTCTAGGACTGTAAAAGACAGGTATGAGGGTCTGTGTCCCTATAGGACCTGTAAAAGACAGGTAAGAGGGTCTGTGTCCCTATAGGACCTGTAAAAGACGGGTAAGGGGGTCTGTGTCCTTATAGGACATGTAAAAGACAGGTAAGGGGGTCTGTGTCCCTATAGGACATGTAAAAGACAGGTAAGAGAGGTCTGTGTCCCTATATGACATGTAAAAAATGGGTGAGAGAGGTCTGTCTCCCTATAGGACCTGTAAAATACAGGTAAGAGGGTCTGTGTCCCTATAGGACCTGTAAAATACAGGTAAGAGGGTCTGTGTCCCTATAGGACATGTAAAAGACAGGTAAGAGTGTCTGTGTCCCTACAGGACATGTTAAAGACAGGTAAGGGGGCCTGTGAACCTACAGTACCTGTAAGACAGGGTGAGAGGTAGGTGTACCTATATGTGAAAAAATAAGGGGTCTTGCGTACCTTCTATTATAGGTGAAGTAATGAGGGGTAGGTGTACCCAGAGTCTAAGTGAATCTTTAAGGGGTACGTGTATCTATAGTATATAAGTGAAGGGATAGGGTTTTTTGTACCTATAGTATAAGTGATAGGATGAGGGGTATGTGTACCTATAGTATAATTGAAGCGATATGGGGTTTGTGTACCTATAGTATGAGTGACAGGACGAGGGGTATGTGTACCTATAGCGGAACAATTATCACAATGTTCTGGCTAAATAATGAACGTTTCTTCAGAAAAGAACATTCCATTGGTTTCAATAGAGATGCTTCTCCGTAATAACCGTGTCGGTGCCCTGGCAAGAGACCGGTTTTCTGCATTAGAGCAGGGGGGAGCGTCACTGGGTTGGTTATTTTGGGCAGACTCTCAGAGGGGTCTGGGATATATTTAAATGTGGGGGGCCGGTTGGGCTACTTCCCTTTACTTTAGCAGTCTGTGTGGCTGGGACGATTTGCCATCTCCGCTGGCAGTGAAGGGGTTACAATTAGTGCCCCAAACGTTGCAATCTGCAGAATGCCAGGCCTCGTCACGCTAACGACAGAACAGGACTATTTCTGTGCCTGTTTATGTAAAGTATCCAACCCAACACCGTGACATCTGCATAAACACCAAGGTATCACAGTTACCTTAATCAGCATCCCAAATATCCCCAACGGGGAGTTTGTGCATCACAATCCAGAGCTCGGAGACAGAGACACTAGGCCCATAAAGATGTTTTTTCCACGGTATCCTAGAGATCCAGCCAAAAACTCCCAAGGACGAACAATGGATCCACCACAACAAATAATCCCATATAAAACTGCAGAGCCAAACTTCTAGCTGTAATGTTTGTGCCAGGGACACGAGGTCAGACGCTCGTGCAGAAATCCTACATTGGGTTTCCTCCAACACCAGTCACTTTTTCGGACTTTTTTTTCTTTTTACCCACATCTTTCTTCATTCCAGATGATCCCCCTGGAAATGCCATATAGGGATTCGGATAATCAGAGAAGTCGGATCGTCTAATCCAGACCCGTGGGGGGTCACAGGTCTCCCCCATAAATCTGACGTGTTGTCCATGTTGAAGGTTTTCCTTTTCAAATCCTATAAGGGCCCCTTACTTGACCAGGAGACATATATTGTATAAATGCAGCACTGCCACTGTGTACAAAGAGACGAGGAAAAAGCACAGCTGAAATCCTTTCATTCTCAGTCTAATTCCACAGATACAGGAACAAAATAAAGCACAATGCAAATTTTTTTTTAAAACCCCATACACAAACCCTTCTCTCCCTGCTGGAGCAGAAATAACTTTTTATTCACATGCACATTGTATGCATATCTTGCCCCTAATATCCGGAAGGGATCACTCTAATGTCCCAGTGCTGCAGATAATAATAATTATTATGTATGTGCAGTGCAGTGCAGGGCTCAGGGTCCCCTCTGTGCAGTGCAGGGCTCAGGGTGCCACGGTCCCCTCTGTGCAGTGCAGGGCTCAGGGTGCCACGGTCCCCTCTGTGCAGTGCAGGGCTCAGGGTGTCTGTGTCCCCTCTGTGCAGTGCTTAGGGTGCCTGTGTCCCCTCTGTGCCGTGCAGGGTGTCTGTGTGCCCTCTGTGCAGTGCAGGGCTCAGGGTGCCACGGTCCCCTCTGTGCAGTGCATGGGCTCAGGGTGTCTGTGTCCCCTCGTGCAGTGCTTAGGGTGCTGTGTCCCTCATCGTGCGGCCTGTGCTGATGGGGTAGGTGCTGTGTGCTCTCTGTGCAGTGCAGGGTTCAGGGTGCCTGTGTGCCCTCTGTGCAGTGCAGGGCTCAGGGTGTCTGTGGTTTCCCCTCTGGTGCATTCATGGTTTCAAGGTGGGCTGTGTGCCCTCTGTGCAGTGCAGGGTTCAGGGTGTCTCTGTGCTCAGTGCAGGGCTCAGGGTGTCTGTGTCCCCTCTGTGCAGTGCAGGGTGCCTGTGTCCCTTTGTGCAGTGCAGTGTGCCTGTGTCCCCTCTGTGCAGTGCAGGGTGTCTGTGTGCCCTCTGTGCAGTGCAGGGTGTCTGTGTGCAGTGCAGGGCTCAGGGTGCCTGTGTCCCCTCTGTGCAGTGCAGGGTGTCTGTGTCCCCTCTGTCCAGTGCAGGGTGACTGTGTGCAGTGCAGTGCAAGGCTGAGAGTGCCTGTGTCCCCTCTGTGCAGTGCAGGGTGCCTGTGTCCCCTCTGTGCAGTGCAGGGTGCCTGTGTCCCCTCTGTGCAGTGCAGGGCTCACCATGCCTGGTACATGCACAGCTTAGGGATGCTGGCTGGCTCTTGATCTTGCATTAAATCCCTCTGTGCACAACAAATACTTCCAAACTCACTTCACATTCCCTCCCCTCCCCGCCTCCCTCTGAGCCGGGGAGGTGGGAGCAGAGAGGTTCATCACACCCCCTCATTACCTTGATTGGCCTACAACAGCATTGGCCTGTAACAGTGCCACTCCTCCAGCAGACTGCATGGTCTGTCATTGATTGCCTGTGTATGCTGCCCTCCACTGGACACATGTGGAAATGCATTTGTGTTTATTACACTGTATATAATAGGGCATTTGTAATCACATGTAATCCTATATATCAGGGATCTTCAACTGGTTATCTTTCAGCTAATTACAATGTAATTTTACATACATTTAAATACATAAATTATTATATTTCATCAGCTTGCCAACATTGATAACATCTGTACCATACATATGTACCCCTTGTACCCCCTGGGTACTGAAACTACCTGTGCTGCTGTCACCTGTTCGGCTAACAAGAGGCCTGAGCCTCCGCCACTGGGAGCTTGGGGTATAGTTATCGCCTAGATGCAGCGCCTCCACCGGCGAGGGATCCCAACGTGGTGGGAGGAGCCCCTCACCGGAACCAATACACACAGTAATTGCACACAGATATATGATAACAGTATGTACTACACACAGAATACATACCATCCACATACACAGCCCCGCAACGCATCTCCCCACAGTAACAACTCCCGACTGTAAACCTCAAAGTTCTGGGGTGCCTGGATACTTAACTACTGAGTGTCCACCAGCTATTCCCTCCCCCAAAGAGTGTGTGTGGGATAGCGCGCTTCCCTGTGTTGGGGCCCGTGTTTAATACCTCCCTGGTCTTAGTCCAGACCAGGGTAAATAGTAGGACTCCTCGGATCAGCGACGTGGTTCCGTGCCGCAATCTGCTGCTCCTCTCCTGGGTGAATCCTTAGGCGGATGCCTCTGGAGGGGCTTTCCGTTGGAGCGTGCCCCTGTAAATAGTCTCTATCAAGGAGTCTTGGTATGCTCCCAGGCCCCAGGCCGCACTTCTCCTTCAGGCAATGTCCTGCAGCATATCTCTCACTCTTACTACTGTGGGAGGGTCCCTATCTGAGGCCTTTCCCTACAGTATGCAATGTTCACAATATCTACTGGGGCTCAGGGGATCTATCTGGGACCTTGGGGGGTTCCTGGCCTAGTCCAAAGGAGCACTGCTCCCTGGACCCTACCTGCATCCTCTCTGTCCAGATCCCGACTCCTACTCTCTCTCTCCGCGCCAAACTGTATCTCTGTCTGAGCAGCGGTCCTTGCAGCCCTATTGGCTGTCTGCCATCAGCTGACTTTCTTGCCCCTGTGCATTATGGGGCTTGTAGTCCCCGCGGAGCCTTCACAAACCTGGGACCTCGTGCGCATAGCGTGCTGGGCATGCGCGACCTGTCATGGCCGTCGCGTCGCGCCCTCTCCTGCGCATGCTCGAACTGCCGCTCCAACCCCAACATGGCAGCCGCACACCTTATGCTCATGCGCGAGCCTTGTGAATGCGTGCAACCAACCATGGCGGCGCCCTAGAGAGGGAGCCGCCGGTGAACCTGTCACCCCCTGCACCTCCCTAAAACATCCCCTCCACCAGCGGAGTTAAGGGAAGGAAAACGGGGGACCGGAGGGGACCAGGCTACACATATATAATATATTACAAGTGTAACAGTATTTCCCCCACCCGGTGGGAGATCTGGCCATTACTGGTCGTGTGGTGCATGATACCTGCTGGCAACAGGAGGGCTGAGTTGTCCGCCGATGGTAGTGGGGACACAGGAATAGGCTTCTGGGGTTCATACCCCACATATCTCCTTAGTAGTGCAGCACCTCCATCTGCCGTAGGCTCCAGGAACTGAAGGTGATCTTCCACGGTAGAACCAATTACCTCTCCCCCCCAGTAAGATCACGCACCAGGCCGGAGGTATATGCAATACAGGAAAAGACCCATCCATTTTGCCACATTAAAGTGCCCTTTTAATCATTTTTTTGTCCTGGTTTCTTCCTGCTCCGTTTGTGCTGGTGCGCTTTTTGGTCTCCCTTTTCCCTGTATTGCATTGAGTAGCTGCACAGCCTGCCTGCCTGCCCTACCAGGATGTAAGTACTTGTATATTTTTCAGGGGAACCTGCCAATGAGACTGATGGTGAGTGGGTTGCACCACACACCACCTGTCTTCAGGAGGATAGTACCCATTATATGACACAATAGGTACTATATCAATTGTTAGTACCCTGGTACAGTGGTCTGGCTTATTATCATTTTGAGATATACCTGCATTTGAGCGCTTCAGCTATTTTCCATACGGAGGTATATGCAAACAGGAACGGTTTATTATCTATTCTGTGCAGCACAGTACACGGCAGGATTCTGCCCAATACAGCAACTGTCAGCTACTTACTGAAGGATGGTCCCTGGAACTTCACTACAGGCCAAGGGCACCCGCAGCAGTCCCAGCTCTTCCTTGCCCCTCTAGCAGAGGCAGAGGTATGGTCCACACTCACTCTCCCCCAAAAGGAAGAGGACTGGAGAAGGCCCAATAATCAGCCTCTCCACTGTGTGACCTGCCTTCCTCAGTGGGGAGAAGCACTACTGAATTTGGGGCGGTACTGCCCTTAAGTACCGCCAGGAGGAGGGCACCAGGTCCGACTCATGATTGGTCATGCCCAGGCCTGATGTCACCACCTTCCGCTGTCACTCAAGTGCAGTACCAAGGAGGGGGGAAACCCCATATCAACTACTGGCAGCCTGATTGTACCAGGGCTTACTGCCAGGAGGGAAGCAGAATAGTAGCCACAGGTGGCCTGGCTACACTAGTGAAAAGGTAACAAATTGCACTTATCTGCCTAAGTAACTCGTGTGAAATTAGAAGCAGCGGAAGTCACATCAACGATCTCCTGGGGCCACACGTGGCCTTTCCACGGGCTGCCGGTTGCATAGCCCTGCTATATTGTTACAGTTACAAAGTAGGTGAGGTTGAAAAAAAGACATTACAGTCTATCCATCGAGTTAAACTCGTTAAATGTTGTCTACTGAGGTACTCATCCCATATTGATTATTATTGTATTTATATTGATACAGAGGAAGGCAAACAAAAAACCCCAGTGAAACACCATCCAATGATATCTCATTAGGGGAAAAATAAATTCCTTCCTGACTCCAATATTGGCAATCACATTACTCCCCAGATCAACATCCTTCCCATGTTCACTTGTTAGGTATATCCCTGTATACCTTTCCTTTCTAAAAAGATGTCCAACCATTTTTTGAACAAATCTTGTGTATCTGCCATCACTGTCTCAATGGGTTTACAAATCCCACATTGTAACTGCCCTTACTGTAAAGATCCTGTTCCTTTGTTGCTGGTGAAATCTCCTTTCCTCAAACCTTCGGCTGCGCTTAAAGTCCTGGCTACAGTGACGGCGTACAGCCGCAAAGCAAGTACTGGCAATCCGTCGTGGGGGCGACCGCGACGGAGCCGTGCAGCCAAACAAACGATCGCACCATGACGTCAGCGGCACGTGAGCGGTTCAGCCAATGAGGGCGAACCTCTCGCGGTCATGCCTTCGCCACGCCCCTTGTCGCCCTCTGTACAGACTCCTGCACTATAGCTATACCTACGGCGATGGATGATGTCACGCGGTCACGTCGCCGTAGCCAGGGCTATAAGTGCAGCCTTACGGGATGACCCTGTGACGTTTGTACTGCCCTTGGGATGAATAGTCCACATGAAAGTTACTCGTATTGAGAATATAGTTATTACTATTACCGTATTTCCTCGATTCTAAGGCGCCGTCGATTGTAAGACGCACCATTGATTTAATTACAATTATCGGGGTGGGGGAAAGAAAACCCTAAAATATGATTAATACAGTGATTAAGCACCACGTGCGCCTGCACGGATAGCTAAAAACATCGAAATTACAGGTCCTTAGGGAAGGGAGCCTGAAATCGATCCTTTACTTACAAAGTCTATCTTTGTCTCTAAAGTCACCTGTCCATGTACTGGACGCTGCAGCTCAAACTGTCATAGATGAACCCAGTGTAGCTGGTGCTGTGCTATGTGCTTCAGGAGCAGGAAACTCTACCAACCCAGGCGAGAACAGAATATACAAAGAGGAAAAACTATAGAAACATCTCATCCAGTACTGATGGGTCACAAACCCCCGTGATCGGGAAAAATATCAGTGAAAGGAATTGAGATATGTAAAACTGTCCAAAGTTCCTCCGCAAAATGTTAAGCGTTTTACCCCAAAATTGTATCACGTGAAATGTTTAGCCAAGTCTCAAAGGGCTAATAAGGTCGCCCAATACGTAAGTATTCATCTAATTACTGTATCACCAGATATGGATAAAACATGGTGTTTGACTTGAAGGGAAGGCCTGCTGAACAAAGAATGATATATACAGGTCTTGCTACACTTACTGCTGCCGAATAAAGCTATAGAAATTCTCCTGCAGCGCCGCCCTGCAGCCTCGGTTTTTCAGACATCGATTCTAAGGCGCATCCCGATTTGAGACATGTTAAAATGGGGGAAAAGGTGCGTCTTAGAATCGCGGCACTACGGTATTATGAGCGCAGTACTAGAAGTTATGGTGCATTAATAAAGCAGTGTTACGGTGTAGTAATACCGCAGTGGATGATCCGAAATATTTAACGGTATTTACACTATTAAAAGAAAAGCAGAGTATCTTTGCAATGCGTTGTAGAGATGACCCCGCAGACCGCGAAGGGTTAAATAAAGAGGACGGTATTTTGCTGCAAAACACTGTCATACATTGATACAAATAGGTCCTCTGAGCATCATCAGGCCCATATTAACTAAGCGGTGCTACGCCACAAATACGCCACTGCCGTTAGTTTATTTTGGTCCGATGACAGAGCGCACAGTGATGTCAGCAGCAATTGTCAAGTCTCCTGTAGCGACTATAATGTATATCCAATCATTTATTTAACATTGCAGGGAAGGGAAAAGCAAAGGCGTAATGCAAAGATCAGCAGACTTAACTGAACCGGTGCATAATAAAGCATTATATACCCATTAAGAGGATTCCCATGTGCATAGTAAGCAATGCTGTCCTTACAGGGTACTTTGGCATGTGAAATAAATGGTTATTATTTTTGAGTATATTGATTTCTGAGCAGTCGCATCAATAATGCAGGATTATGGGCAAGGTTTGGGGGCTGCGGGAGAGCGGGGGATTTCTGTTCTCGGAGAACACGGGGGCCCACACTGCACCTTCCTATAAACTGCTTTGACTTTTCTTTTTCCACGTGCGTCGCCCACTGCTGGGAGAATTATCCAGCGGGTTATCATTTTAGGGATATATTGATTTAAAAAAAAGAAAGAGAGAGAGAGACGCAGACGCAGAGATGCCTAGCTGAAGGAACATTGACCCAAGACCCACAGCAGATAATGAAACAGTTCCACAGCTTCTACCAAAAACTATATGATGGGAAAAAGGTGGACCACCTGGTAAATGATACAAACAAAATCCACAAATATCTAGAGGCCTGCCAAATGCCCAAACTCAAGCCGTACCACAGAACAGAGCTTAATGAGCCAATTTCCACAAAAGAGGTAATCGAGACCATTAAAGAGCTGAAAGCTTCAAAAGCCCCAGGCCCGGCGGCTTTTCCTGGGCCTTCCAGAAGAAATTCTCGACTATTCTTAACCCATATTTAGTGACAATGTTCAATACATTTCTAAAGGATGAACCAGTCCCTCAGACGATGGCTACAGCTACCATTGTATTAATATATAAAAAGGATAAAGACCCCATGAATTGTGCCAGATATCGCCCTATTTCACGCCTATACACTGACATAAAAATATATGCTAAAATTCTAGCTAACCGCTTACAAAAATATATGAACTATCTGCTTCACCACGATCAAGTGGGGTTTATGCTACTCTCACTGGATGCTAAGAAAGCTTTCGATGGGCTGGACTGGCGATGTCTCTTTGAGGTGTTGCCAGAAATGGGTTTCACGGGAGACTTTCTTAGGGGTGTACAGACCTTATATCAAGCCCCATGTGCCCAGATTAGAAATGCAGGGCTCCTCTCTGACTTAATACCCATAGCAAATGGTACCCGGCAGGGCTGCCCCCTTTCTCCACTCCTGTTTGCACTCTCCATTGAACCCTTGGCGGCCGGCTTCAGACTAGACCCTTACGTGTCAGGTGTGCGGGTGGGAAAAATAGAACATAATGTGGTGTTATTCACAGATGACATACTGATGACGATTACCAGACCACTCACTACTCTCCCTAAACTTTTGCAAGCACTGGGACAATTCGGTAGTACAACAGGCTTCAAAATAAATCAGTCAAAATCACTAGTTCCCATGACCTGATCAAACTTCTGAGTATTAATTTTGACTTTTCATGGCGCACAAACGATATACCATACCTAGGGGGAAATCTACCAAAGTCCATGCAGACAATCTATAAGTATAACTATTCTCAACAAATTCGTAGGCTCAAGAGAGATTTAGAAGAATGAGATAGATATTGCATCTCCTGGATAGGCAGGATTACGGCAGTCAAAATGACTCTCCTTTCCAGGATAATGTACCTTTTTCGGACTCTGCCAGTCCAAGTCCTGGAGAAAGATATTTTCAGTTTACAGAGCAATATTGCAAGGTTCATATGGTCAGGGAAAAGGTCCAGAATCCTAAATACAATACAACAAAGGCCCTCGAAGCTGGGAGGGCTAACGGTGCCCAATCTCCGAAAATACTTTCAGGCCTCGCAGCTGAGCCAGATACTCCTTTGGAACTCAGAAAGTGGTACGAGAGCATGGGTTGATATTGAGTACTACAGTATATCTGTTCCCCTGCAGATCTAGACACTTAGCTTTGGCTGGACAGCCCAGGTAAACCACCAGGAGGAATAGCAAACCCAATGATTAAGCATTCACTGTCGCTTTGGGATCGGCTTAAATTTAAGTGCAGATTTTACAAGCAAAAACTCTAATATGACCCCACTTTTCAATAACCCCCAATTTTCCCCAGAGATGGAGGAGGGTGGGTTTGCAGCCTGGAAAAGAGGTGACATAACTAGGATCAAACACATGATATCAGATAAAAAAAAATAAGGATTTCCCGGAGCTTCAAGAGAAGGCTAACAGGACAGGTGTTCAAATATCTCCAGCTAAAACATTTTATCACGACAAAGCACACAAGCTCATCTCCGGCTGTGGAAACATATTTCCAAAGGCTCTATACCTCAAGATACCTGGGCAGGGGTTTAATCTCAACAATTTCGCAGCTTCTGCTAGATGTGGATTTCTCTATAAAGACTGTCTATATGCAGCGGTGGGAAGAGGAGATGGGGGAAGTCCTGGAGGTTGAGGAATGGTCCGATATATGTGAGGCGGCAGCTTCCAGTTCTATATGCACAACCAGAAAAGAAAATGCGTATAAGATGCTGTGTCACTGGTACCTTACACCAACAAGACTACATGCTATAAATAGCAGTATATCCCCCTATGTTTCCGAGGCTGTGGGAAGAGAGGATCCCTCTTACACATTTGGTGGTCCTGTACAGTTCTAACCCCCCTGTGGTGGCAAATATTTGACCTCATCAACTCCCTAGGAGACACAACGATGGTCCCCAACCCATGGCTAGTGCTGTTAGGCAGACCCCCTCCCAACGTCCCCAGCCACAGATACAAATGAATGCTACATATCGTGCTGGCCGCTAGGTGCTCTATCACTACGTGTTGGAATAAACAGACCAGCCCTGGATTACTATCCATCAAACGCAGGATCTGGCATATCCTGAAAATGGAAATGGAGCGGATCACGGCACCTCAGAGAGAAATCCCCTAAATTCGCTCGGCTGTGGGAACCATGGTTGTCGCAGGATGGGGGCACTGAGCTTGACCCAGAGCTAGCAATGCTGTAAAACTGATCTGATGCTTCGGAAAGATCTAAACAGAGAGGAGATTCAGGAGATAGGAATGGGACGAGATGCTGAGATGTAATTCTGAGAATACAGTGATCATTTCCCCTCCCCCCTCCCCACGTTAGTTGGTGTGTTCTATCCCCTGTGGTTGTCCTCCCCCCTTCCCCCCCCTCCATCCCATGAGTGACTGACGTATATGATTTTTGTACAGCACTACAACCATGAATGTTCAGTAGGGTGACCTACCTATGTGAATAAATGAATGCCGATGTACTGTAATGCTTAACAACTTTCCCTCCTCTTTTTATTTTCTGTACCCCAATCTTACAATAAAAAAATCTATGTTTAAAAAAAAAAAAGATAGAGAGAGAATTATATGAGAGAGAGAGAATTAAAAAGAGAGAGAGAATTAAAGAGAGAATCCGAGAATTAAAGAGAGTGAGGGAATTAAAGATATATATATAGAGAGAGAGAGAATGAATGAAAGAGAATTAAAGTGAGGGAGAAAATTAAAGAGAGAATTAAAGAGAGAGACAGAGAATTAAAGAAAGAGAGAGAATTAAAGATAAAGAAAAAGAGAGAGAGAATTAAAGATAAAGAAAAAGAGAGAGAGAATTAAAGATAAAGAAAAAGAGAGAGAAAAAAATTAAAGAGAGAGAATTAAAGATAGAGAAAGAAAGAAAGAAAGAAAGAGGGGGAAAGGATAGGGGGAGAGAGAGAGAGAGAGAAACCTTATGCACCTTACAGCTCAGTCACATATGGGGCATTATAGAGGCAATCCAAGGCAGTGTTTAAAAAAAAAATGTATATATAGAATTGAAGCAGGGTGCCCTGGAGCTGCAGAGAGAATGAGGAATAAACCTCAGATACTGATGCTGCAACAATAGCAGTAAGAAAGTAACACAGTCCTTTACTCCATAGTTCAATGAGATTGGAACAGCGTGGATGTGAGCAAGATATCCTGATAAGGCTTAGAAAACTCTTGGTGTGTGTGTGGCAGGACGGCCTGTAGGCGAGGTCAGACAATAGTCCACGCGTGGAGTTTCAGGTTGAAGCAAATATTTCGTGGTTTTATTTCTTCACCACAGAACTAAACAGTTGGGCGCACCGTCCCTTTAAGGCAATGGAAAACATAGGAACATAACCTCTACTCCACATTGGGAGAATTTACTCACAACCCAAGCCCTAGCTATCAGGCTGGCTGGCTATCTCCAGTTCCCAACCTTTTAACATATATCACACAGTCAGGAACTATCTAACTATCAGTACGTGACTTCACCCTGTCACAGTGTGTGATCGGACTCACCAGGATGGAGGGCTAATACACAGTATGCAAGATAAAGATACCAATAGACACGCTAGAATACGTGTCACAGGGTAAACCACTGAGCCCCGCAACTACTACCCTTACTGACACCCTGTGTCCCACACAGCAGAAATCGGCTGGCAGGTATTCACAGTTCTGTCTTGATGACTGCCGGATGATGCTGATAAGAGTCCCGAGGTGCTCCGATACCACGCTGAGACGGTTTGTTTAAATAGAAAAATGCTGCTGCTGCAATGGCGGTCACAGCCCTCAATGAATATGGACAAACCAAGCGCGATTAGTTCAAATAAAAAATCGTTTATTTAATCAAAAGTAGACAGCCGCAAAGTGGAAAAAACTCTGACGCGTTTCGCCCTGACAAAAAGGACTTAATCAATAAAAATCTACCACGCAGGTGATCTCTAAATAGGCATAGCCACGATCCGATTGGATGGAACACAGGAGGTGAATCTGTGAACACGTGTTAGTTAATGAATCTCATCACAGCCTATATAGGAACATAATTAATTAGAGAGAGAATTAAAGAGAGACGGAGAATTAAAGAAAGAGAGAGAATTAAAGATAAAGAAAAAGAGAGAGAGAATTAAAGAGAGAGAGAATTAAAGAGAGAGAGAGAACGAAAATTAAAGAGAGAGAGAATTAAAGATAGAGAGAGGGGGAAAAGGATAGGAGAGAGTGAGAGAGAGAGAGACAGAGACAGAGAGAGATAAACCGTATGCACCTTACAGCTCAGGCACATATAGGGGCATTAAAGAGGCAATCCAAGGCGGCGGATTTTTGTGCTAATTTTTTTATTATATAGAATTGAAGCAGGGGTGCCGTGGAGCTGAACCCCGTTATTTTCAGCTCCGGGACCCCCTGCTTCCGGAGATACTTACCTGTGAATTAGGTGCCGGTAGCTGCTCTACTCGGCTACCAGGGTTCACAATATGTCGGCTCTTTAGAGATCTCAGGTCCTGCGGGCCAATAAGAAGCCGTGATGTCATCGGTGTGGCTTCCTATTGGCCCATGTGATGCGGGAGCTTTAAACTTTAAAGCCCTGATTGCTGAGCCGGGACAGCTACAGGCACCTACTTTGGGGGTATCTCCGGAAGCAGGGGGTCCCCGGAGCTGAAATTAACGGGGTTCAGCCCCAGAGACCCACCAATTCAGTTCTATATTTAAAAAATTAATACTTACTGCATTTTATTATTAATCAACTCAGTCATTTTGAATGAGGTGTAATAGACTGAGCATCTTGTGATTTCTGTAGCAGGTTTTAGCACACATCCCCAGCAGGGCAAGATCTTTGTAACACTTTCCTGTTTGTGATAATTTGTTGCCAATATCCCCAGCAGTTTGAGCTGCGAACTGTAACCATAGATAATGTTACCTTAGTAATATAAGGATACATTGTAGCTGCTGAGTTACACTGACTGAAGTATTGATTGAAACTGAAAGGCGGCCATTTAGTAAATGCTGGGGAACAGGATCTTTGCTGATCGATCACAGGAGAACTAATTGATCGGCAGCATAGGTAATTCGTTTTCAATAAATCTAATCAAAGGCTGCATATATTAAAACAAAAAACATTTGTTTTTTTAAGTTCTGCAAGGACTAAAGGGTTATTCATTGAGATGTGATCAGACAATTGGGAGTTACCCTGAGATATTTCCCCCGATCAGCACTATAGACGCTTTATGAATAATCCCCCGAGGCTTTGCACTGGGTAGTATACCTGGGTCATAAATATTAATGTTATTATGATTCATTATAAGTATTTTCCTTCTTATTTCCTGCTACGTGATGCCTAATGATACTATCTCGCCTTGTTCTCCACCTGCAGTAAATATTGGCTTCCTCCCAGATGAGTCATCGCGTTATCTTTATCTTTATACTGACATTGCAAATGCATTCAATGATTACTTTGTGGGGTGTGCTACTAACTTATTAGCAAAACGCAGCCCAAACCACAAACCTGAATCTCATCCTGGGAGTAACCTATAGCCCCACCCCCTCCCAACACTGCCCACAATTTTCAATTTGGCCCAGTATCCGAAGAGGAGATTACACAAGCGCTCCTCAAACTAAAACTAAGCAGCCAATGTGGACCTGACTTACTACAATCTAGGTTCCTAAGACTTGGTGCCCCAGTAATTGCCAAACCAATTGCTTCCATAGTCAACGCTATCCTGTCTGCAGGCCATATCCCTAAGACCTGGAAAGCTGCCAGAGTTGTCCCAATCTTCAAAAGTGGGGACAAAAACACTGTCTCAAACTACAGACCAATCTCCCATCTCCCAATCCTATCCAAAGTCATGGAAAAATGTGTCCACTCCCAATTAAGCGATTACTATAACAAGACAAATTTCCCTAGCCAATTCCAATCTGGCTTTCGCCCCAAACACTCCACTGTAACTACCCTGCTAAAAGTTTGCAATGAAATCCAGTGTGGAATAGAACGGGGACAACTCACTGGTGCAGTATTCCTAGATTTTGCAAAGGCTTTTGATACTGTTGATCATGCTATCCTGCTTAACAAACTCCAGAGCTCTGGAATAGGGAAACATGCTTTAAACTGGTTTCAGTCCTACCTATCAGGAAGATCCCAACATGTGTCCATCTCTGGCTCTAACTCTAACCCCCTGGATATCACCTGTGGCGTCCCGCAAGACTCTGTTCTGGGGCCCCTACTCTTCTCAGTGTTCATCAATGATCTTCCCACAGCTTGTCAGGAAGCCTCAATACACATGTATGCAGGTGACACAATCCTATATGCACACAACCATAGCCTCTCTGACCTTCAACACATACTTCAGTCTGACTTTTTCAGACTCGAAAACTGGATTTCCCAAAACAAACTGTTTTTAAACACTGACAAGACTGTAACAATGGTGTTTGGGACCAAGACTAAATTTTTAAAGCTTCCGGCGACTGAGCTCCAGATTAGAACCAACACTAACACCACCCTAACCCCTGTCACTAGTTTTAAATACCCGGGCATATGGTTTGACTCCCACTTAACATTCGGGATGCACATTGATACCCTGACAACCAAGACCTATGCCAAACTAGGGGGTACTTTACAGGAACAAATCCTCCCTAAGTCTGCTGGTCAGAAAACGTATCGCACAGCAGATGCTAATGCCAATTATTGACTATGGAGACATAGTATATGGCTCAGCACCTCAAACCCACCTTAGCAAACTTAACACTCTTTACAATTCAATCTGTCGTTTTGTTCTCCAATGCAACTATAACACACATCACTGCGAAATGCTCAAAGAACTAGATTGGTCATCACTCGAGTCTAGGCGCAAAGTTCACCTTTCCTGTCTTGCCTTCAAATTCTTTATGGGCAAGCTACCCAGCTACCTGAACAAGCTCCTCACCCCTACCACATGAAGCACCTATCACCTGAGATCAGACTCCAAAAGACTGTTCATGGTCCCAAGGCTCAACAAAGTATCCGGCCGCTCATCCTCCTCTTACTGTGCACCCCAAAACTGGAACAACCTACCATTGACTCTCACATCCACCACCAGTTTAAGTTCTTTCAAATCAAAGGCTGTCACACATTTTAATCTGGTCTGTAACTGTTTCACTCGCCCATAATATAAATTATCTTTAACTGTACATGTAATGTCTTGTACAGTAGAGGCAACTCTTATTCGAACAAAAACCAGTGGCAATTCCCCAAAAAACCCAGGAAACACCCAGGTACATTCTGAATACATGCCTTAAACTTTCCTTAAACTAGCCCCAGCATTTCTGCATTGATTAATGGCCTATCAGATTAACAGCGGGGGGTCCCTGGCAGTCCCATTCAAACTGAATTGGACTGCCAGGGATCCCTGCTGTGTTAATCCTATGGGTCGTTAGTCAATGCAGAAATGCCTTAAACGTGCCTCAAACTAGCCCAGAACATACCCAGCACATACCCAGCACATACCCAGAATGTAACCCGGCTAGTTTACGGCAAATGTTAGAATAAACGTTGCCTCTGCTGTATATAATGTATACCCTGCTCATTATGTAACTGTACTTGTAAACATGTATTATTTGTCTTAACTCTGTGCCCAGGACATACGTGAAAACGAGAGGTAACTCTCACTGTATTACTTCCTGGTAAAATATTTTATAAATAAATAAATCTGCAGAAGCACGCACCTCCGACAGATGGCAGAACTGCAGGAAGAAGATGCACTCTGTGTTGTTATCAGCACCCATTCGAATGGAGCTAAATGTTCTCCAGCACTGGGAAGAAATCTTCGTAGCAGACTGAATAGGGGCCCTGCTGTGTCTCCTGTCATTGGTAACAAAAATCACAGACGCCCCGATGCACGTCCAATGTGGCAAATTATTTGATTCCTTTCTATGTTTTATCTTCTCATGAGTATGGGACATTTAGTTGAATCTTTTGGCTAAAACTTGTCAAGCTGAAACCACATCACTGTATAAACCCTTTCAGCAGGTCCCTACACTACCCATGTTATACTGTGTCCTGTGTGTTTCCTGCACTGCATAGAGAGAAGCTGAAAAAAACAATGATATAGTCGTTAGCAGGGGTCGACAAATGCACTCGCCCGGTCGCCACGGGCATGAGCATTTTGGTCTCTGTCAACTGCTTACCTGTGGCGGCGTCCCCCGGCATCTCCCAGTCTTCTCCGTCTTCTTCTGCAAACTCATCTTTTCCCTCTGCAGATCCATTTAAAATGTCTGTGCAGCGGCAAATGATGCTGCGTTGCCATGGCAACGGGATGCTACGTGACATCATGCAGAGCCACGTTACGTGACGCCGCACGACTTCATGACGTCACGTGTCTTGTTGCCATGGCAACGCGGAGTCATTTGATGCCGCACGGCCATTTTAACTGCAGCTGCAAGGGGAAAAGATGAATTTGCAGGGGAGAAGCCAGGGAAGGCCCTGGGGGGGGGGGGGGGGGGGGGGGTTTTTTTTTTGGGGGGGGGGGATTTTTCCCAGTTTGTCGAGCCCTGGTCATTAGCATGGGATGTTTGACATGTACGCGGTGCCTGAGGGGATAACATTTAGGAGCGCTATATGTGCTGTGTGTGAACTACAGTACAGTGCAGTTATAACTGGTGTAACCCCTGTTCCCCCGTACCTGGGAAGGAACTACCAATGCTGCTATTACCTGTCTGGCAACCAGGGGGCCTGTCACTATGTATAATGATTGTGCTCTCAGTTAAAAAAAACTGTCACTAGGCAGTTTACAATCAGCAACAGGGTTGGTCAATCGTCCAAAGTATGTGATAGGCCGTATTCTGTTGTGGCCTGTTTTAACAAGATAAAAACAGATATAGAATTGTTGAGCAAAGACAAGTCAGCCTTTTAATATAGAAAAACCCCAAAAATCATAACATCTCTACAGATCTGACCAGTCTCGCTGTTCCCGGCGCCGCGACCGAAGCTCCGGAACCACGCAGCGCTGAAGAAGGTGACAGCCACGACGGCGCTGCCGGGGGTGGAGGGGGATGTCCATTCCTTTCAATGGGACCCCCTGCAGCGTTAATTCTCCCGTGCCGCAATGGGTGCCGAGAACCGTAAAACCAGACGCATCTGTATGTGCAAATATTAATCCTCTAGTAGCCCAAGTGACCCGCTAGTTATGGGCTGACCGTGAAAGCTGGATACAGGCAACTAAAAGATTTATTTTATAATATGTTCTACAATATTATTATTATGTATGTTATCCCTACTCTAGGGCGGTTGGTCTTATCTTGATTCTGTCTATTGTGGCTTTTATATACATGTTGCCCATCTACCCCCACCCCTAAGTGAGATTGGGGGGGGGGGAGTATGCTCTTTTCTGCTACTCTGGTGCTGGTACAGACCTGTAGGTAACAGGAGGGCTGAGCGCTCCGCGATGGTGTGGGGAGAAACAGGACAGGAGGGACAGGTTACCTTGGTCTCATTTGGTGCAGCGCCTCCAGCCAGCAGGGATCCTCTGGGGATGTTCAGGGGATGGGCCCCTACTGACACTCCTCCATACAACAGAGACAGGAACACACAGCATGTCTTTTCTGATGTTTATTTGGCAGTCAGCTCACAGGATATAGATTAGCAGTTCTCACACATCCATCATAATCATATGCTTCTTCCTCTCCTTCTCTCTAAATCAGAGCCCTGACTCAGGCAGCATAATTCCCTTCCCTCCCAGCCCCCCATGGGTGGGAGGAAGAGGTTTTTCTCTCTCTGTGTGTTGACTGACTTCTTCCTTGAACACTCTTTCCAGAACTCACTAATTTGGGAGGATGTCACAATTTTGTATACCTTTGGGGAGTGACTCTAACTCTGACTCATAGCAAGCCAGAGCCGGATACAGATTGGCCCACACACTACAGGGGGCGTTCCAACCAATATCCACCCCTCAGATTGACAGCCTCAGAAGTTGCTAGGCCTGCCCTTGAATACAGATTACATGATTCAAGGCTGTAATACACACACACACAGGCCTAAAGAAGGAAGTAACATTTCCACTGCCTGCACTAACAGGACTGACAGAGGAAAGGCCCAGGGAAAAGGAGTAACTGCCGGAAGGCTATGTTATATACATAAGTAAGATAGACTAACGCCAGCCTATGCTAAGTGATAACAATTGCCCATAATGTTTGGCCGATATCGCAAAGTATCGCAGTTTAGTGTGAATATGTAAAACGCTGGCCATTCCTTATTTGCATTTATATATTTATATTGACATATTTGCCATCCAAATTATCTCACAAATATCGCATTGGTAAAAAAGCATTCCCGGTTTATTTTGTGTGATGATCCATTAATGAATGATGGGATGAAAGTAACAAAAGTGTTTCACTTGCTCAGATTTCATGCAGTATGGAAGTGTACTAAATAATGCCCTTTGTGTAAAGATTTGTACCGCTGCAATTTGAACCTTTGATATATACTTTCAATTCCACATTGAAGTCCTTTGAAATGAAAGATGCTGTCACTTTAAATTATTGATACCTGGTTTAAAAAGTATTTGTAAACTTTCAGCCCATCTTATGGGTCTTTCTTCCTGAATGAACCTTGCCAGATCTAACTCCTTTATGTGTTTCTGCCTGTAAGGTTGCCTTGTGTCAAACCCATGGGTTCATGATTTCCTGGGATGCATGTGCACCCACCACTCCTGCAGGAAGGCGGTTCCATGACCACAGTATGTGGGGAGAAACGCGTAGGATGGCAGCAGGCACATTGTTGGCACTTCTCCTTAGCTGTCTCCCACCTGTAGTCCGCATCCTGCGATCAGTCAGAATCCTGAGCAGAGCGCCCACAAGGATTCACCGCTTCCGGGACGGTGACGTCAGATCCGGGAGGGTACCGCAGCAACGAGGACGCCGGTCGGGCAAGGGGAGGATTTCGTGGAGCAGAGCTGAGACCGCTGACACTCAACAGAGGTCTACAACCTGCAAGCGATCACCTTTCCTCAGCAAAGAGACCAGGAAGATGTCCAGCGGGTACTTGTCACGAACATAAGATCACACGGAACAGTGGCTGATCACCCACACAGGAGGAAGGAGACTGGAGATTAATGCACAAGGCGAATATACCATTTTTAACTCTTTATGTGTGAGTGCACAGTTTTATATACAATGTTATTGAATATGTTCATATAAAAGCATATATGCATTGTTTGCAACCCCCATTTTTTTTTCTTTTTGATGTTCCATGGATTTACTACTTACACCTTAAAAACCCACTTCCTAATGTTTCCACCCTTTAGCTTCAAAGCTTCATACCTCGTCCCCGTGTTTCTTTTTCTATGTAAAATGCTCCCCTCCAGCACCTTCCTGATGTCACTCTCATATCCCCCCATTTCTCTACTTTACAACAGGGGTGGACATGGCGAGGCCTTCAAAGGGTTACGTTGAGTGGATCTCCTGATGTGTTCTGAAGAATCGCTCAAGGGAAATGAGAGCGCTCACAGTGACAGAAAACCCCAGTGACTCTAATCCCATACAGAGTAAAATGAAGGGTTTTTATATAACCTGAACATTGATTTCCACTCTCTAGCACTGAATTAACAATGACACTGGTGAGATTGTCAGGATTAATTAGTTTGACGAGAAATGTGTGATAAAACAACATTTTGAGGGGCACCTTTATCCTTTCTTTGGACTTTTCCTTTCATTTTTAACATCTGGACTCCTTTGGACACTATAGCCCATATATTTCAAGGCAGAAGAGGTGCAATTCTGGGACAAAAACCAATACTGTACGTATCAAAGACTATTGAACAAATACTATCGAATTCAAAAAACGTTTTTTCTTTGATAAATCTGAAGTTACGTTTTGCACCACGTTTTCCACCACGTTTTCCACCACGTTTTCATTGATATATTGACCCTCTATATGCAAAATGGGATTTTGTACAAACAAAGTCCGCCTCTCTTCTACTTCAACTCTTTATTTGCCTCACCGACTCCAAGGTATTCCCCGATGAAGATACTGGCTGCAGCGAGATGACACATCCAAACAGAATGAGTGTCTCTTACAGAGTGGGTACCCACATTCAAGGGGATACAACGCAGCCCTTCCTTATAATAGCATTTCTGCACATGTCTGTGCTGACTACATTCAGACTCTTTCCAACAGATGGGCAGATTTCCCCGTGTGAGCTGTCAGTATTTCTCACCATGGATTGTCGCTGATTTTAAGCGCTGGGCAGAAATGACAGCCATCTGGGACTATAATTAGAAGCTACTAGCATCTGAGCTCGATAATGGGCAAAGCATTTCATTTTGACAGATCTGCTCCAATTTTCCTCGGGGGCAGTTGAGCTTACATACTGTAAACCCCGGATGGTAGTTGAAGTGGTTAGGTGTCCTGAGTCTGATTTTTATATAGTGACGTAGACACAGTATCCAATTGTATTGTATCATAGCTAGCAGATGTCATACATACATCACGATTGACACTGGTTGACAGGTCCCTGCTCCTTTGGTGTTTGGAGCCTTCACCTTCACCCAAGGTCACTAGGTCTCCATTGCAGATCTTCTCCTCAAATCCCAGAGGCTTCCTAACCTACCAGACTCCCTCAGTGGGAGGACATACCGGGCTCTTCATGATACAGCCAGATTCTCTATATCGGCGATCACAATAGTGGTTTACCCCAACACTGCTAGAAGGGCCTGCAATGTATTGCCAAGCAAATACCACATCGCAGGGCTCTCTGGCAGTACAGGGGTAAATATTGCAAAGCTTTTCTGGCACCTCTGGCAACAATGGGACTTACGGAGCTCAGTGTGATACTATTCATTTTAGACTAAATCACCTTTTGCCGAGGGGGAGAGGTGAATCAGCGGGCACTACGGTGCAGAAAAGGCTGCGGAGGCTGGACTGAGCTCTCTTCATCCTTGCCAGACCGTGTTCCATCTAGGGGTTAATGTCTACAGCTCCATACATTCATTCAGGACATCATGTGATCCGGTTTGAAGTACCTTATCTTTATGAGTGGGTTAAATGCTCTGTAGCACCAGTTAACTGAGGGACCTTACCTCAATATTTTTTCTACTATTCATTTTAGGTTGAAAACAACAAGAATGAGCTGCTGCTCTCTCCCTCTCCCCGCTGGGTGGGAGTAACGCCACCTTTAAGTAAGACATAACGCCAGCCATGTTATTTGATGTTAATACGAGGCAGAGCTAACTTAACCTATGCCAATGAGATAGGCAATGGACATTGTTTTTGCATATGGTTAGCTGTGTGGACATGAGTTGGCCTCAGGGAAAATAACGTCTCTTAATGGTTTTGATAGCCTGCCGTTATTAGCCCAGAGTTATCGGACTTCTGTGCATCTGCCCCTATGGGGTAGGTATATATCCCTATTGAATCCAATTTGAGAGTTCGACCAACAATGGCCTGGGCAGCTGCACGGCACCTATAGAATAAGGCACTACAGCGGGGGTGCAAGGAAAGTAAGCGCAAACCTTAAAAATATATATATTATTAAAAAACAAAATTAATATCACTAAGAGGAGATGCAGCTGGTGTGAGTGATTTCGCAATCACCCAAGGTAACGTCTGGGGGAGGACACAAAGCGCAAAAAATCCTCTCCAAGGTGGAAAGTCACTGGGAATCTCAATTCGAAATAAGCAGTATAGGTGAAAAAAAAAACATATAGTGCAACACAATTTAATTAATAACACACTCGAGCAAGGAGGCTCCAATACACTCACATGCTCCAGGAAATAAAAAGGCAATTTAACCACAGAATGCTCCGGTCAGCTGCTGTACATCCGCTGCTTCCGCATACAGGCGGCTTCTTCACCCCTGAAGAAGTCCGCGCTATCGGACGAAACGCGTAGGGTTTTCTCTCGTGTGCTCAGACTTTGTGAAGCAGTCAGCTCCCCTCCGCCGTGAGATCAGCTGTGTTGGTGTTCTGTGTCTTCCCGCTTGTGCGTCCTACATCGCCCTGACTACCACGGAGCCCTATGATCCTCCTCTACTGCTGGAACGCTGAGAGAGCTGGTCCGTGACGTCAGACACCGCCTGTATGCGGAAGCAGCAGATGTACAGCCGCTGACCGGAGCATTCTACTGCGTCTGAACCCAGAGTGGTTAAATTGCCTTTTTATTTCCTGGAGCATGTGAGTGTAGTGGAGCCTCCTTGCTCGAGTGTGTTATTAATTAAATTGTGTTGCACTACTGTATATGTTTTTTTTTTTTTCACATATGCTGCTTATTTTGAATTGAGATTCCCAGTGATTTTCCACCTTGGAGAGGATTTTTTGCGCGTTGTGTCCTCCCCCAGACTACAGCGGGGGTGGCTGCCTACAGGCCAGGTATTAGAGACTTCCCTGCTTCGAAGACTGAGCCCCCTGTGCTGAAGCAGGGACATCCTGAAAACCTGACCTGTTGGTGGCCCTTGAGGACTGGAGTTGGCCACCCCCTGCCCTATAGGGTTAATAAAACAGCACCACTGAAAAGAAAAGTAATCTCTTTGCTCTCATCGTGATTTTTTTATTTGATTACCTAGACCCGTGGACGCCCCGCCTTTCCGCCCCACCTTCCCCCCCCCCCTTCCTCCCCCAATAAGGGACCCGGACACATAAAAAACACCACACTGTATATGGGGTATAACGGTCACAGCTTTTATTAATTCCAATTTATAACCCTTGTGTAAACCCAGTGAACCAGTCCGTGGCAGACTGCCCGTGGCTGTGTCTTGAGCCCACGCATCTGCGTGTCTCGTGACACTTCCCCCCCCCCCTTTGCTGGCTGAATAACCAGCTCAGCCACCATCAAACAGGTCTTAAGCAATCCGCCCGAAGCAACCCAGGGCATTAGCCCACCCTTTGCCCTAGGACCCAGTGCGGCACCCCCACCGAAACCCCCACCACCGAAACCCCGCCACCAAAACCCCGCCACCGAAATCCCCGCCAGCTGTGACAGAAAAACATAAACCAAAAACCCTGATGTCACTCACTTATCCCTCACACACATCCCAAAGTCACCCACTTACCCCAAAGTCACCCACTTACCCCAAAATCACCCACTTACCCCGAGGTCAACCACTTACCCCGAAGTCACCCACTTACCGTGAAGTCACCCACTTACCCCAAAGTCACCCACTTACTCCAAAGTCACCCACTTACTCCAAAGTCACCCACTTACCCCAAAGTCACCCACTTACTCCAAAGTCACCTACTTACTCCAAAGTCACCCACTTACCCCGAAAGTCACCCACTTACCCCGAAGTCACCCACTTACCCCGAAAGTCACCCACTTACCCCGAAGTCACCCACTTACCCCGAAGTCACCCACTTACCCCAAAGTCACTTGTTACTTCATTTTATTTATTGAATTTTTTATTATAATTTTTTTTATATGGAGATACACCACGCATATACCTTCTTCCACCCCCCAACCCATATTAACAATCCATAACGATGCCCCAATGGGACACTATTAGTGCCGTGGCAGGAGAGGGGAAGGTCATATACCCCAGGGGCTGTCCCTCCCCCGGACACAGCCCAATACCCAGCCAGTAGGGGGTTGGGGGTGGGCACCACCGGTCATGGGTGACCCATTCCCCAGGGCTCATGGCAAACTGTATTAGGGTTGCAGACCCGGTTCAAACAGTGCTGTATCTCTTTTAGTAAAGCTGCACTACATGAGAACAAAGTGCGATTATGTTAACGTTGAATGGACGCACCTGGAGAGCCTGCGGGAAACGTGTGCGCCGTTTACAGCGGTGTTATTGTTGTCTTCGTTTGCTGACCTCGTTCCTACTTCGTTGGCTCTGCCATCTGCTTCTGCGTCCCCGACAGCATCATCCATGGTGGGTTAGGTCAGGGGTGTGCAAACTGGGGGACACCCAGAGATTTTGAGGGGTTACAGAGGCCCAACCGCGCTCTTCCCCAAAGCATTTAAATGAAATGCCAGGGAGCGTGCGAGGCTTCTGTAACTTACTTACCTTGGCTTCGGGCGACGTGTCGCCATGGCAACGCAGCATCAAATGACGCCGCAGGGTCACATGATGTGACGTCACTGGACCCCGCGCCGGTTCCTAGGTAAGGGAGGGGACACAAGCACTGGGGCTGAGCAGAAAGGGGGTGCAGCGCAGAACGTTTGCGCACCCCTGGGTTAGGTGATGAGTGGAGTCAATGCTATCTGTACGAGTGACACTTCCAAGCGTCTCTCGTCTGACTCTGGACTGTACTATAGCCACAGCTTGTAAGTACTGCACTTTAGCTGAAGTAATTGCCATGTCCTTTACTTGTGTCTGTACAGTGCTGTCGGTGTGTGCCAAGCTGTAAAGAGTAGAACAATACAGGTATGACGGACTAGCATTAAATGACCCCCAAAATAAGCTCCAGCACACACTGATTGATGGAGATAACGCAAAGAGTGTCGGAATAAACCGCACACATTTAATGGCAATAAACTAAAACAGTAAGTATCATAAATGAGAATGCTTAATGACTCTGGTTGCAGAATATATGGTTCTAACGAAGCACAAAAGTAGGGGGGAAAACATGGGAAGGGGAGTAAAAGCGGGGAGTGGGGGGGGGAGGAAACAATGGCTATCTACGATTAGACTGTATTATTATTCTGAGTTGGCTATTTTTGAGTCTCATAGGGGGGCAAAGGGTTAAGGGAAGTACCGTGAGGTTCCACGGAACCCAAGGGCACGGGCCTGAGGAAAGGGTTGTTACCCTGAAACGTTGCCCCTCTTACCCTCCCCCATTGTCTTTATATGTTTATTGTTTCCTTCCCCCCCCCCCTCTTACTCCCCTTCCCATGTTTTTTCCCCCCTACTTTTGTGCATATTTTGGGTTTCTATGATCTTTGGTGGGGTTGTTTGGGCCCACTTCGTTCCGTGCACCCTGTACTGTATGAGTTTTTTCTCATTTTAGAGTGCTGTCTATTAGTGTATTTAGCATTCAAAGACCTACATGTTACATCAGGGCGATTTATAGTTTTGTCCATCCGATTTTTTTTTTTGGATATCCCAAAATTATATTGTTTAATATATTATTATCCTAACGCAGCAATCTTTTCCCCAGAAGGACCCACAAAGATGAACCCTGGCATTTATAGTTTGGAGTACCCCTCTGCTCTTGAAATATCTTCGGATATGGCTTTCTATTGGCTTCCAGAGTGGCGTTGACCGGCAGCCATATTGTTCTCCACACAAGTACTTGTACGGGAGATTTGACAGGTTCATTTCTTTAGAACGGAAGGGTCCCTGGAGCTGATAGTCAAACAATTCAGCAACGTACCTCCCCTCAAATGCTCATTAAAGCATAATCAAAAATAAAAGATAGGGATGCAATGGATCTGTCCAATGCAATCAAATCTGGGTGCTCATTTCAGAGCTGAATGACAGACACCAGCTCGTTGGCTGGACATAACTGGGAGGTGTGGGTCTGATTTCCACCTCATCTGTTCAGATCATTTCCTATGCCGCCTATTTGGACTTACCAGCAGTGTCAGTAAACCGTGTAAGGCCCATATTTACTGAACGGTGCTACTCAATAAGACACTTTCCAGTGCTGGAACAGATCTTATTGACCATACACCTGAATAGGCTGGTGTGGCTTCTGGCGTTGCAAGGTGTCTAATGGAACAGCACCGCCTTGGTAAATATGGGCCTTACATCCCACAGGACACGTTAGACAACCGTGGTTTACATAAGGTCCAACATGAAAGCTACTGTAAGGGAACCCCCCCCCCCCCCCCCCCCTTCGTGTGATAGTTACTATTGTAATGTAAGGAGTTACTAGATAGAACTATGTCAGAGGAGATATGAGTCAGAAGGGGACCGTTCAGAGGGAGGTTCCAGAAGGATAGGAGAGCAGGAGCCTAGTTTCCCCTAGTAAAGGAGAGATTACCCCCCCCCCCCGTTTATTGTGTTTTAGTTAGGGACAGTGCCTTAACAGTGAGGATCCCTACAAAATGGTCAGAAAATATATGCAGGGCCCAGAGAGGGACTGCAGACATGACATGGAGAGCTGCTTAGATAGGGCTCTGGGGTGTCAGGGGAACAGCCCCACAAGTGGATCTCCATACACAGAGTTTATAGCCCCTGAGAAAGTGGCAGTTTCCGGCATGGAAAAGAGGGTAATAAGGATCTCAGAAGGGGCCCGAAATATCAGGATTACATGGATAGTGCTAGAAGGGGGGGGGGGGGGGATGGGCTGGTCCAAAACAATTAGTTCTCTCCGTAACAAGTGCATGTACCTCCCAGCAGTGTTACGAGGGGGCACCAAGGGAAGAACTATGTTAAGAGTGATAGCGTATGGAAGAAACAAGGTACAACGATGTCAATCTTATTGTATATGGAAATGAAGTATTCCCATGTCTGGGAACATGAATAAAGATTGAGGTTGTACTATAAACACTCCTGGCGCCCATCTTTTCGCTAGGGACTGTATCTTCACCTAGCCAGCTAAGGTCCCCCCATATACCCCTGTGTTAGTGAGTATAGCTTGTGTCTTTGTGTTGTGCTTGCTGAAAAATTCTTTATTGATCTGCTTTCTCCTGCCTGGTGCCTTGATCCCGGAGATAAGTTCTAGCCTTCCGTGACACCCGCATATCCAGGGAGAAGACCGTTTTAAAGTATGTTTGCGTTCTCCCTCCAGTATCAGATATTCCGCAGTCGCCCCACCCTCCCAGGCCCCCCCCCCCCTGCCCGCTATGATTATACGTCTCCCGATGGGATGTAATTACCAGCCGCCTCCTCCGGTAATTCTGCACAGCACGGCGCTTGCTGGCGGCAGGGCCCCGCTGGGAGAGGTACAGGCGGGAGCATTTATGCATTGCTGGGAATGTAGTAGACACACGGTCATTGGAGCGAGGGTAAGGGTTTAAGTGGGAGCCAAACAGAGCGCAGTGAAAGAGAGAGACTGGATGCAGAAAAGGGGATGTTAAACACACGGAAGTATTATCTTTGCAGGGCGAGTGATGCAAGGGACCCAGGTGTCTGTCTGTCTGTCTGTCAAACAGAAAGCACGATTTGCAATTAGTTAAGGCGACTGGTGTATTATTCAAGGCAAATTTGGAGCAGAACTGAAGCAAATTGTGTCATTTTCGTTTTGCGTCTCATCGTGGCAATGTTTCGAGGTCTTGCACCCTGTTTTGCGCTGTGCGTCACCGCGTGATTTGGGGAGTAACAGTAGGAGGAGTTAGGGAGGAGTTACATGATGCACAGGTTATAATGAGATGCGTTATACGCTGCGTCACCGTGTGATTTGGGGAGTGACAGTGGGCAGGGTTAGAGAGGAGTTACATGATGCACAGGTTATAATGAGATGTATCATACGCTGCGTCACCGTGTGATTTGGGGAGTGACAGTAGGAGGAGTTAGGGAGGAGTTACATGATGCACAGGTTATAATGAGATGCGTTATACTCTGTATTAGTGTGTGATTTGGGGAGTGACAGTAGGAGGAGTTAGGGAGGAGTTACATGATGCACAGGTTATAATGAGATGCGTCATACTCTGTGTTACCGTGTGATTTGGGAAGTGACAGTAGGCGGAGTTAGGGAGGAGTTACATGATGCACAGGTTATAATGAGATGCGTCATACGCTGCGTCACCGTGTGATTTGGGGAGTGACAGTAGGAGGAGTTAGGGAGGAGTTCCATGATGCACAGGTTATAATGAGATGCGTCATTCGCTGTGTCACCGTGTGATTTGGGGAGGGATAATAGGAGGAGTTAGGGAGGAGTTACATGATGCACCGGTTATAATGAGATGTATCATACGCTGCGTCAACGTGTGATTTGGGGAGTGACAGTGGCGGAGTTGGAGGGAGGTAGTTACATGATGCACAGGTTTATAATGAGATGTATCATACTGCGTACATGTGATTTGGGAGTGAGTGGACGTAGTGAGGATAGAGAGGAGTTACATGAGCACAGGTTATAATGAGAGATTCATTACTTGGTCACCGTGTGATTGGGGAGAGTGACAGTAGGCAGTAGTTAGGGGGAGTTACATGATGCACAGGTAGTATAATGAGAGGTATCATACGCTGCGTCACCATGTGATTTTGGGAGTGACAGTAGGAGGAGTTAGGGATGGTTACATGATGTACAGGTTATAATGAGATTGCGTCATCTCTGCGTCACCGTTGTTGTGATTGGGGAGGACAGTGAAGGCGGAGTTAGGGAGGAGTTACATGATGCACAGGTTATAATTAGATGTATCATTACGCTGCATCACCGTGTGATTTGGGGAGTGACAGTGGGCGAGTGAGTTAGGGAGGGTTAACATGATGTACAGGTTATAAAGAGTATGCGTCATACTCTGCGTCATCGGTGATTTGGGGAGTGCAGTAGGCGGAGTTAGGGGGAGTTACATGATGGACAGGGATAATGAGATGGTTATATATGTGTTACCGTGCATCACTTTTCATCTTGTATTGCGTTCAAACATCTTGCCACGTTTAGGGACTGTGGTGAACACTTTATACTGGCCAACAGTTGCAGCGAATGTAGGAAACATGTTTTGTTTAATTGACAAATGCAAGCAGCAAAGGATCAACGTATCAAACAAACTCGGCTTCCCCTTATTTACTGTTGATACATATCCCCCAATATCTTTTTTTTCCCTCATTTACTGCTTAGAGGGACGTGGCACTTTCAACAAAGTTTAAATTGACTGCAAAAAAATTGCCATTTTTGGGGCATGGCCCAAACTTTCACAAATACATCAAAAAAAAGTCTGTTCGCCTATGTTTAATAAATGATGCAGCAGCATCAATTTTGCGCTGGCAACCGGAGGCCGCTTAGACAAAGTTATGAAGTATTATAATTATAAGTAAAGCAGTAAAATTCGGGCATTATTGAAAACCCTTGTCTCTGATTGGTTAAAATCCGGGATTATCCAACAGTAATGCCCGGAATTTTAGCAGCTGCAATGTGTAATTTTGAATGTGTTTATTTACAGCCAATCAGCTTTCAGAACAGCTGGACAGGGGCAAGGGGATTGGTCAGGAAGTATCAGCAACGGGTTGACTCCTCCCCCTCCCGAATGACTGAGGGGGGGGAGAGAGAGAGCGAGAGAGGCAAAATGTAGTAAAGTGGCTGCATTTTTTACTGTGGCCTGCAGTGTGTTGTTTGTACTGTTGTATGTGTGTGTAGCAGCAGTTTGTGTGTGGTAGAGGGCTGTGTTGTGTGTGAGAGATGCTGGTGTGTGTGTGTGTGTGTGGTGGGTGTCAGCCGCGTGTTTTACAGGTGTAGCATGTGTGTGTAGCAAGCAGAGGTTGTGTGTGTAGAGCTGCGTGTGCTGTGGGGTGTGGTGTGTTGGTGTGTGTGTGTGTGTGTGTGTGTGTGTAGAGCTGCTTTGGTGTGTGTTTGTAGAGCTGCTGTGGTGTGTGTGTGTGTGTGTGTGTATAGAGCTGCTGTGTTGTGTGTGTGTGTGTGTGTGTGTGTGTAGAGCTGCTGTGTTGTGTGTGTGTGTGTGTGTGTGTGTGTGTAGGTGCTGTGTTGTGAGTGTAGAGGTGCTGTGTTGTGTGTTTAGAGCTCCATTGTGTGTATGTTTGTGTGTGGTGTGCTTGTGTGTGTAGAGTTGCTGTGTGTGTAGAGGTGCTGTGTTGTGTGTGTGTGTAGATCTGCTGTGTTGTGTGTTGAGCTGCTGTGTGTGTGTGTAGAGCTCCATTGTGTGTATGTGTGTGTGTGGTGTGCTTGTGTGTGTAGAGCTGCTGTGTGTGTAGAGGTGCTGTGTTGTGTGTTTAGATCTGCTGTGTTGTGTGTTGAGCTGCTGTGTGTGTGTGTGTAGAGGTGCTGTGGTGTGTGTGTGTGTGCACACCGAGGGGGCGGCAGTGTGTGATATAGATATCTGCAGTGTAAGCGTATATACTGAGGATTCCCTCAGAGGACTATCTGAGAGACAGAGAGACTGAGAGACATTCTGTAAAGGAGTTTGATCTTTACAGTGACCAGCGGGAGAGATATCTCAGAGACTCTCCTGTGTGACCAGCGGGAGAGATATCTCAGAGTGGATGCTGTGTGATCAGCTGGAGAGATATCACAGAGGCTCTCCTGTGTGATCAGCGGGAGAGATAGCTCAGAGGCTCTCCTGTGTGATCAGCCCTCTGAGATCCTGGGCGAGAAGCGGACAGGGCAAGTCTTCTTGAAGCAGGCCCCTGCACCTAGCGAGGCTAGAGACTACTCCCCAGGCCCCCAGTTGGTATTGTATTTTGGTTTGTACTGTACATCTTTGTTTGTCTGCTGGCGTGCCAGAATAAACCCCATTTTATTCAACAACTTTGTCCTGTCTGGTGCTAGTGACCCCGGTGGTTTCGGTGTAAAAGTACTGGTCACGCGTGACAATCACTGTTACCCAAATGTTCCCGGACTTGAATATTTGTTATTAGTTCTACATTGTTTGATATTAACAAATCCAGTATTGCCCCTCTCCTGGTTGGTTCCTCAATAATTTTGGTCATGAGCACCCCCAAAAACCTGTTTCCTTTTGTTGTAATGCTAATCTCATTGCCCCAGTCTATGTCTGGATAATTAACATCACCCTTTATGCCAACATGACCCAGTTTTTATGCCTTCTACATTTGCAAAAGTATTTAAAGCTGCAATTCAGGCAATATCCTGCATGTGTGTTTTTTTTTAAAATAAATCAGTTCTGTAGTAAGAAAAAATACTTTTAGCATTTTCTGTTTTAAAAAAACAACAACTTTGAAAGACCAATTTTCTTGTATTCTATTTTAACAAGCATGCTTGTTCCTATAGCAACCATTTACATTCCCCATATTTAAAGATGTCGCCAAACTTTGCCGATCAATAGACGGAGAACGAATTGACCGGCAGCTATGCAGTTCTTTAGGTAAGTAGAGATTGCCCACATGAAACTATTGAAGTAAAAAAAAAACCTAAAAAAAAAAAAAAAATGGGAGCTTGAACTGCAGGTTTAACTTCCTCAATCTCACAGATATTTGGTGGTTTATAGCATATCCCTACAAACATTTTCTTAATACTTTTACCTCCACTGCTAATTTCTATCCACAAGGTCTCTACATTTTCATCATTCCCTTTATAAACATCTTTCCTTATTATAGGTTTTAGATCCGGTTTAACATATAAACATACTCCACCTCCCCTTCTATTTGTTCGATCCTTCCGAAAAAGAGAATAACCCTCTAAATTAACTGTCCAGTCATGAGTTTCATCCCACCATGTTTCAGTAATACCTATGATATCATACTGCTCCCTTGCAGCTATTAATTCAAGCTCCCCCATTTTATCTGTCAGGCTTCTTGCATTAGCAAGCATGCATTTAAGTTTTTTTCAGCCTGTACTATTATCTTATCTGCTCCTTCCTTCCTGCGCCCACTTGGTTTAGTTTTTAGAAGTTTTCTAGTATTATCTGTATTTAATATTGGTGTCTCCCTGCTTGCCAAACTCGCACTTGCCCCCATTCTACCTCCATAACCCGTTGCTATTTCCCCATCCTTATCTATTCTGTCTAGTTCCTTATCTCTTTCTTGTCCCCCAACCCCACCCCCTTCCCCTAGTTTAAACTTGATATAACATATGGATTTTTTATGTCTTTTTCTGATGGATGTTTACACTGTACATTAAGATTCAGGCATAGCTCTATGGCTTTCCCAGACTGTCCCCAACTTCCCCCTCCACATTATTAGGACCATAGTGCTACCTTGGTCACATGAGATACATCCCCCTGCTCACCCTGCCCACAGAGGGGCGCTACACAATGAATACAACTCAGACAATAGAAACTGCTTCAGGTTCTGCACACAGACCTCTGACAGCAGATATTGTGCAGGTCAGAGCACAGCAATGAACAACACTAGATCCCTCACAAGAGATAAGTCTCCCCGATTGCAATGGGTTTCCATGTCTTGCCCAAGATTGCCCCAGTTTAGCAGCCATGTGACCTTGCTAGAGCCTCTTGTGTCTATAAAACTTTCTGAATAGACTCCTCTAGAAGTAAGAGAGAGGTCCTTCCAATGGTCTTTGGAATAGAAACACCAGGAAGTGCTGAAAATCCTCCTCTCCTGCAGCTCGCCAACTACAAGTGGTGGCAAAGAATCAGCACAAAGTATCTTTGTTCTGCGGGGCTCTCACTGAAGCCTCTCTCCCAGCACCCGTCTCTGCCAAGATTCCGGGCACATTGGCTCCTGACACTGGAGGAACAGTCATTGTTAATTCATGAATAGGCAAAGACGGGTCGGGTAGCCGTGTCGGTCCCTTCTTCCATGTATTAACAAAGGAGGGAGAGGGGGTATGATACCTTTTATTGGACCAACAAGTAGCTGATATGTTACAAGGTTTCGAACCTCGTAGTGGTTAACATGAGGAAGGACCCTGAGAGGCGGGAAAGCTTGTAACATCTCAACTACTTGTTGGTCCAATAAAAAGGTGTCTGTCAGGATTCATGATCCTCGGAGCGTTCCTCACTTACCCCAACCCGCTTTTCCCACCTCCTGCAGCACATCTCGCCTGCCGACGAATACCAGTATTCCATCTAGGGGCACGCGCGGACCACAATCTGCACTAAATCACATCTGGCCCCGCCTCCAGGCTACGCTTGCGCGGTGACGCCACCGTCACGCAGCGCGCACACATGCGCAGAACCTTCCTTGCTCCTCTGCCTATATAACACCTGTTGCTAAATCCTCTGCCTAGTATACACCTGTGCTAAATCTCTCCAGCCAACCACAGCCAGGCATACTACTGATTATGCTCTCCTCTCATTGGACAGCCTTCCTTTATATGCTCAGCTGCCACACTGGAAAATTGGCTGACATAAACCTTCCTATTAACGAAGGGGTCGCTGCTGTCTCGCCTCCACAGTCTTGTCGTGCTTCCAGATCCTTGTTCCTGACCTTAGCTTTTCCTCCGGACTCCACTCTTCTGTTCTCCTGTCCTCGGCTACCGACCACTTCTCGCACCTCTCCTTCCCGACCCCGGCAAAGTACCACGATGATCCGCCTCTCTCCAATCCAGACCACGGCTAAGTACCTCCAACGATCCGCTACTCTCCAACACCAACCTCGGCAAGTATTACTGACCATCCAGACCTCTCCTACCTCGACCTATCTACACTTCAGATGCGCCCCCGCGGCTGTGGGTTGGTGCTATATCAAATCCCCACCTCGGCCTCGCGGTCACAGATTGTTTGTGGTGAGTGCAACGTTACAATATCCTACCCCCTACTCTCTCTCCCTCCTTTGTTACTTAATTCCTAAATGGCAGTACAAAGCTGCCTGGAACGATACGATATTGTACAGTGAGCCCTCGCTTATCCGACACAACGCGTCCCGCAAAACCCTGTTGGATAGCAGATTGTCGGAAAGCGGGACCTATGTTAACCGGCGGCGATTTCTGTCGGATACGTGAAATTTGCAGCGGATAATGCATTTTTTTTATTGGATTACCCACCGTTGAAAAACGCGTCCGACAGAAAGCGGAACGCCGTAAAGCGAGGACTACCTGTACAAGCCTCGTGCTTTTCTTTCCTTTGGGGTCTCACCAGTCTCTGTAGTCCCTTAAAACAACTGACATCTTTACGGAGAGTAATAAAGGGTCGCACAAAATATCTCAAAGGCAGTGCTTTGTATCACGGTTAAGGATCCTTAGGCTGAAGCGACTGGGAGGTGTTTCACTGAGAAAGTGTGTATCACACTTCTCGTATCACACTCGTGTGTATCACACTTCACCTTCTAGTAAGGAGCCGTGTAATACACAGATAATGAGGCTTCACTTTCTATTTCATTCATTGGCTAAGGTTACACTGGGGTTTTGTGTTTGCCTTCCTCTGGATCAATATACTGTAAATACTAACATAAAGTATCCGTCGTCTACATTTAGCATAGGTGGAACGCGATGGACATATGTCTTTTTTTTCAACCTCATCGATTACAGTATGTAAGTTAAATGCATCTTTAACTGTGTGTTTCCGTGCTCCTTTCTGTGCTGAATCCGGGTTACAGAAAAGCCATGCGCCTTTCTCACTTTTACCCTACATAGGAAATGTTAAAAAAGGCAACTCAGTCTGTACTGTCCGGGGATTGGCACCGATGTTTCTGGCGCCCGCAGCCTCTCATAGCTGCTGAGCCGGTAACGGCAGCACCTGATTCTCTTTCATTCCGATGCACATTTACACACTGACGCATGCGCAGTGCACACATTTACACACTGATGCATGCGTAGTGCACACATTTACACACTGACGCATGCGCAGCACACACATTTACTCACTGATGCAAGCATAGTGCACACATTTACACACTGACGCTTGCGCAGTGCACACATTTACATACTGACGCATTCACAGAGCACACACTTACACACTGACACACTGACACATGCACACACATTTGCACACTGACGCGTGCGCAGTACAGACGTTTACACACTGAGGCGTGCACAGTGCACATTTACACACTGACGCATGCACTGTGCACACATTAACACACTGACGCATGCACAGTGCACACATTAACACACTGACATAGACACACTTATGTACAGATCTGCACATTCACACTCGAATGTACAAATGTACACACGTGCATGTTCATACACTGTTACATACGCCTGACATTGTGCCTCATTTTTTCTTACGTGGATGATACGTCGCTGTACGTTATGAAATGTGAAATTAAAAAAGTCGGCATTTCAAATGTTTTTCCCACGCCACTAAGCAGCTGGACATTGCGCATTACGGCGTATTACGGCCAATCAGAATGTTCTGTTTTAAAAGAGCAATCCAAGAGGGGGATAGTTTTTGCAGTTTTTTTAATGCATGATTTAAGCGGGGGGGTCTCTGGAGCTGAGCCCCCTTCATTTCAGCCCCGGGGACCCCCTAGTTCCTGAAATACTTACCTCCAAAAGGGGGCGCCGGTATGTCTCTGCAAGTTAAAAGCTCCCACATCACGCGGGCCAATTGGAAGCTGAACCCGCAGGGCGTGGGAGCTTTGAAACGCCGCCATTACATGAACCCCAACTAGCAAGCTGGAGCGGCTACCGGAACCCCCTGTGAAGGTAAGTATCTCCGAAAGCAGGGGGTCCCCAGAGCTCATATTAATGGGGAACAGCTTCCGAGACCCCGTGCTTCAATCCTATGTTAAAAATTTTTTTTAAACCCTTTAACCTGCGCCCGGAAAAACCAGTGGAAAAACGAAACCTTTTTTTAATTAGCGATATAAAACAAGGGGTCTGTTTGCTGAGGATGTGTGAGACGCGCTGCATGCCGCCATCTTCATGTTCTCTGCATCAGCGTCTGCGTTCCAGTGCGTCACAGGTCTACGTGTCCTCAGATCTTCATAAACGCCATTATTGTATGCGGGTCCTGCTCTCATTAGTGTCCTCATTTATCTATACTGCGCCAACATATTCCGTAGTGCCGTACAATGGGGGGCGGAGTGAAGACAAGAACAATATAATTACAACATTAACATATACAGGTGCAGCAGGTAAGGAGAGAGCTTCTCCTAGGAGCTTACAATCACGGGTGTGTCATATTATCACATGGGTATGGGTAGGCTGGTTCCTATCTCCCCCTAACGCTCTGCTGCTACTCCCCAAATCAAAGGGGGCAAAACCCAACAGAACTGCTGCACTAAACTCTGAAAGCAGCAGAACATTCAAAATCCTATATGATTTGCAGAAATCACTTCTGTAGGATTAGATAATACTTATTGTATCCCCCCCCCAACTCTTATGCAATTTTAATGTCTTATATTGTACCAAGATTCCTTTGGTTGCTATAGCATCCTCTGGCACAGGGGGGGGAGGGGCGGGAGATTTTTATGAGGGGACGCGGGTGGTTGCAGAAGTACCGTGCTCCCCCCCCCCCCCGGCATTTAAATTAAATTCTGGGGGGACCGCGCGAGGCCTCTGCAACCTCTACTTACCGGGGTTCAGCCGGCTTCAGGAAGCGTGACCATGGCAACGCGGCGTCAAATGACATCACGCGGCGAGGTAAGGGAGTTGGGGCAGGCGCACTACCGGACCAGCACAGGCAGAGGGGGTGCAGCAAAAAAAGTTTGCGCGCCCCTGCAAGTCTGGCACACACCCCTTTTGAGCCCAACAGTGCAAGATCTTTGGCAACAAATGATCACAAACAGGGAAGTGTTGCAGTGCTCCCAGCTGGAGGCTGTGGCAGAGTTACAAGCTGTAACAGTAAACAATGTTACCCGCAGCAATATAAGGTTACAGGTTACATTGTAGCTGTTGTCTTCCACTGACTGAACGATATATTGAAAGGCGGCCATTAGGTGCACCTATGGAGCAGCATATTTGCTGATTGAACGGCTGCTTAGGTAATCAGTTTTCATTAAAGGTACTCAAATAATTCATATATTCATACAAAAAAAAACATTGAAAAAAAGAGCGCTGCCAGGAATGCCCTTAATTATCCCAGTGGTCAAGACGGCGTTAATAAGGAAGGGCGGGCAGAGTCGCGTGTTGGAAATCCAGACTTTGCGTCCTTTGGACATCGCTCAGAACGTGGAGTTGAAACTTGGGATAAAACCTGTTATCGTTCTATCCCCCGGGATTGGATTCTGTAAAAACAAAAGATAAACACGGAGACTGGACTCAGCTTTGTGGGATCGAGGCCTCCGCTGGAGTAAAGTTTTGGGGACCTGGTCATAAAAAAGACCATAATGGACCTGGAAAAAGTTGCAGATATAGGGGACAGAAGGACTAACCCATGGGCTGCCAACTCCTGTCCTCAAGGGCCACCAACAGGTCAGGTTTTAAGGATCTCCCGGCTTCAGCACAGGTGGCTCAAGCAGTGGCTCAGTCTTTGGCTGAGCCACTGCCGTAGCAAGTACATGTTGCCCGTTGCGGGTGCCCATATTGGGCGCGACGGTGACCGTGTGATGTCAGCTGTTGCGATCGCTGGAAGCCAGAAGATTTTGATATTTCCAGCGATCAAGAGGCGACGTCACGGGCACGTGAGCAGTTCAGCCAATGAGGGTGAACCACTCATGGTCACGCCCCCCCCCCCCCCCGGTCGCAATCTCAGGAATCGCGTCGCACCTTCGTTAAACTCGGCCTTATAGAGAGACAGCTGCATTCCTCACAAAAAAAATGTTTTAATATATGCATCAATTAATGAAAGCTAATTACCTAAGCTACCGATCGATTCGTTCTGCCCTGATCGATCGGTAAAGATCCTACTTCCTGGGTTCGCGTAATGGCCGCTTTTCTGTTTCAACCAATCCTTCAGTCAGTGTAACTCAGCAGCTAGAATGTAACCTTATATTACTAAGATAACTGTCTATTGTTACAGTTTGCCACTCAGACCCAGTCTCCTGCTGGGAACATTGGCAACAAATGATCAGAAACAGGAAAGTGTTGCAAAGATCTTGCACTGCTGGGGAGGTGGCTAAAGCCTGCTATAGAAATCAAAGGATGCTCAGTGTATTAAAACTCATTAAAAACAGCATTGAGTTGATTTTTTTTAATGCAGTACAGTATGTATTATCTAATACTACAGAACAGATTTATTTAAAAAACAAACAAAAAAGGATATTGCATGTTTTGCTGCTTTGCAGAACATCTGGATGTCCTGTAAGGGAAGAAACGCAGAACAGCTGCTGCTCTCCCGTGACAATACACATGGATGCCAGTCTCAATATTTTGTAAGACCCAAATTTAACCCCTTCACTGCCCGTGGTTGCACTGACCCCTGCGGCAGTGAAGGGGTTAATGAGACAATAAAGCAGTGAATTATACCCGCTGGCATGTATAGCTGCTAAACCCTATGACCAGTACCACACATTCACTAACATTAACTGACACACACATTCACACGCTGGTACACAGACACAGACACACACGCATTCATACACATAGTGGGGTATATATATATATATATATATATATATATATATATAAAAATTATATATATATATGTGCCATTGCTATAAGTAATTTTACCATAAAGCAGGCGCACAGGAGAAGAGAAAGTCTCTTTAAATGGAAAAGAAAACCTGTTATTTATACATATTTCCCACAGGCGCAGATCTACAAAGCTTCATCATGTTAGTAAAACCAGTAACAGACATTATCTTCCCTGAGGTTAATGCAAATCCACACGTCTAATTATATGCAAAACAGCGGCCCTTACATATCTCATTAGCGTAGGCTTAATGACTCCTGTTAGCATATCTCCCAAGTATCTCAGCTATTCTCCATGTGTCCGTTCTTCTACTCTTCCAGACGATTGGGCTTCACCTTCATTATAAGGTCCTCATTGCCCGTATCGTCAGTCATGCTGCCCCCTCGTGGAGTGGGTGAGTCTGTTTTAAATCATAGTGTGAGCTGCTGGTAACATTATAAACGAGGCCTTATGTCTACCTGCTGCTACCCAATTAATACAAAACAAGTGTAAAGAGGTTGCTACCAAAATAGACAGCTTTAAGTATATCATTTCACTAATAAGTTCCACTGCGAGCTCTCGTCGCCCTGTCTCGTCTTCTCCCTCTCCATGGACCTTCTACAAGGTCTTAACCATGTCATAGCGTCACCGACACAAGGAAGAAACCTCACAGGTTATCGAATCAGACCTACCAGCGTGTCACTATAATGGAGTCTCACTAATAAAAAGGTAGCACTTTTCCAATGAAATGCTATTTCGGGGCGCAGAACCCTCAAATCCCTGGAGATTGGCATCTCTGCTGAATAGGGTCATGTACAGTATGTGTCCAGCCACACTCGGGACCTTGTGCAGGGACACTCCAAGTATGGAGCAGTCCTGCTAACTTCAGCACACCTGGCAACCACACGCAAAGGGGTTACGTTCAAACCCTAAGAAGACTGAGGCTTTCCATTGAAAGCTGCAGTCCCGTTAAAATGGAAGGCCCTGATTTCACAAAAGGGTGATACGCTTTAGCACGCCTCGGCTCCCAATCATAAGAATGGGAATAAAGGTGTGCTAAAGCTTAGCACCCTTTCGTGGGTCTGGGCCATGATAAAGTAAAGCCAGTGATATGTTTAAGGTGCTCACTTCAAAATATTGATGCTTAAATAAAAAAAAAATTGCCGGTTGTCTTGGAATCGCCGCTATCCCCCACCCACAGTCACTCCTACCACCCATTGTGACCAAGCACTGCCATCTACAGCACTTATTCCCTCACCCGCTGTCTCTGTAACTCTCCCAACATACCACTTAGATTGTAAGCTCTCCGGGCGAGGGATTGCCTTTCCTATTGTCTGACTTTGCTTGTTGCACTTATTGTATTATAACTCCATCTTTTGTAAAGTGCGGAGTACACTGTCGGACACACACACACACACACACACACAACACACACACACACACACACACACACACACACACCACACACACACACACACCACACACACACACACACACCACACACACAGTTTGTGAACCGCAATCTGATAATTATAAATTCCATGTTTTTCCATGACAACCTTCTTGAATCAAAACCAGTCTTTCTTCAATATCCAATAGGTTTATATTAACAAATTCCATGTCTTTTGAAACAAAATGATGTATGAATTAGACAAACAATGAGTAATTAAGAGTTAGGGTATGTTAAAAAGTAAGTGAACCCCTGGTGTTATCAGCTAAATTAAAGGGGATAAATAGAATCAGGTGTTTACATAATTAGGTAGATCTGCAGGTGTGAGTTTGGGAGGCCCCACCCTATATAAAGATCAGAAACTTTGTGAGTTTGTTCTTCACCAAACAGGTTGTGGAAACACGTCATGCCACGATCACAAGAAATCTCTGCGAACCTCAGAAAAGCAGTTAGGCCGAGTCCATAGAAGGACAGGCCGCGCTGAGGCCTGCGGACGCTCCGCGCTGAGCCCCTGCATCCTCAATGAGGATGCCTTGAGAGGGGGCTCACGCGAGCGTCCGCAGGCGTGCTGAGGCTTTGGAATTTTCAGCCGACAGCCAAGCTGTTTTTCAGAGCGCTGCCGGCTGAAAACATCCAATCAGCGCGGAGCGTCGGTGCGTCGGTGCGTCACGGGCGATTGGCCAAGCGACGTCACTGCCCCGCCTCCCTCAGTCTCCCCCCGCCTCCGATCGCGCCCGCTGGCTTTAGTCCGGACCTAAACCCCATTGAAATGTTGTGGCAGGAACTAAAGCGAGCTGTCCATGCAAGGAAGCCCCCAAATGTCACTGAGTTGAAGTCGTTCTTTGAGGAATGGGCCAAAATTCCTGACACCCGATGTGGGAGACTGACCAGCAGTCACCAGACACGCGCAGTTGAAGTCATTGCTGCTCAAGGGGGCGCCACCAGGTACTGAATCTAAAGGGTCACAGACTTTCTCACACACGTTACATAGTTACTTACTTTCTCACACACGTTACATAGTTACATACTTTCTCACACACGTTACATAGTTACATACTTTCTCACACACGTTACATAGTTACATACTTTCTCACACACGGTACATAGTTACTGTACATACTTTCTCACACACGTTACATAGTTACATACTTTCTCACACACGTTACATAGTTACTGTACATACTTTCTCACACACGTTACATAGTTACAGACTTTCTCACACACGTTACATAGTTACAGACTTTCTCACACACGTTACATAGTTACATACTTTCTCACACATGTTACATAGTTACAGACTTTCTCACACACGTTACATAGTTACAGACTTTCTCACACACGTTACATAGTTACAGACGTTCTCACACACGTTACATAGTTACAGACTTTCTCACACACGGATATTGTATGTTGAACCATTTGTGGATAAACATATGTTGAGAAAGTATCATGTTTTTGTGTCATTTGTTGGATCAGATTATCTTCACCTATTATTAGGACTTAGATTAAGATTTAATAACATTTAAGGTTTGAAATGTGAAAATCCTAAAGGGGTTCCCAAACGTTCTCTCGCCACTGTACATAAAGATACACATACGTACGTCTGTAATGATGTGAAGGAGACTTGGGGGCCGTCTCAGCCCCTTTCTCTGCCTTGCGTGCGTCTCGCTTTAAATGAAGTACCTTTTCCTATCTAGACTCGGGAAATGACGACAGCGTGCATAATTCGTATTACATTGTCATGGGAATGGCAGCAACACGATCAATAACTATCTTCTTTCACAGTCCCCGGGGTCAAGTAAGGCTATCAGCAATTTCCAATACGTATCACCGATAATGTCATTAAGATGTATTTCATGCCCGTGCCATTGGGTTACTTGGGGCCCTGGGACCGCACCTGTACAGGAGGCGGCAATGTGTGGTGAGCGCCCTCTAGTGTAACCTGGAGAAATGTCGCTCGTTAAATAGATAAACCTTACGCCTGGGGATCACTGAAGGACACAAAACATTTGAGTTAACGCGTGAGCTGTTTCATTGCGTCACAAATAAGGAAAGAAAATTATACATTTATCAAAAAGCATGGATTGCAAATTATCTTTTATTTAGAAGAAGCCAACATTTTCCCCAGGGCAGCACAAGGTACAGTATATACATAACAAGTTACAGTATATACAGTATATACTTAGCAAGGTACAGTATATACATAACAAGGTACAGTATATACATACCAAGGTACAGTATATACATAACAAGGTACAGTATATACATACCAAGGTACAGTATATACATAACAAGTTACAGTATATACATAACAAGGTACAGTATATACATACCAAGGTACAGTATATACATACCAAGGTACAGTATATACATACCAAGGTACAGTATATAGATACAGTACAGATATAGAAGGGGCCATATTTACTTAGCAGGGTTCTGCCATGTGTCACCTTCCAGTGCGGGCTTCATTGGTTTTGTTTGGGGGAGTCACCTTTAGCAAACGTATTGCATTTCGCAAACACTCCTCTACACTTTATCCTGCTCCCAGCACCCAACGTGAGGGCGCTTAGAAGCAGGTGGGGGATATGGGGCGAGAAGTTGCTGTGCTCCCATTACGTGAGGGCGTTTTGAAGCAGGTGGGGGATATGGGGCGAGAAGTTGCTGTACTCCCATTACGTGAGGGCGTTTTGAAGCAGGTGGGGGATATTGGGGCGAGAAGTTGCTGTACTCCCATTACGTGAGGGCGTTTTGAAGCAGGTGGGGGACATGGGGCGAGAAGTTGCTGTACTCCCATTACGTGAGGGCGTTTTGAAGCAGGTGGGGGATATGGGGCGAGAAGTTGCTGTGCTCCCATTACGTGAGGGCGTTTTGAAGCAGGTGGGGGATATGGGGCGAGAAGTTGCTATTTTTGTGACTTTTCGCTGGCCGTAGGTTTGTAATATTTTGCAGATTTTCGATTCTCTGCGAATGTTTCACACACCTCCGTGTATCAGAACGGGAACTTCTATACCCAAAGCACCAACACTAAGGGTGTGAGCAATGCTGTGTCCACATCCAGCAGGGTACAGCGGCTGAAGATACAAGAGGCCGGCATTTCATGGGGAACACTGGCCAGGGATAACGCCTTCATACAAAGCTGAAAAAGATCTATGTTTTGCAAAAAAAAACAAAAACACCCCAAATACTATTCATACTCTCAGTTTTTCAGACGAGTGATTTCCATGCTATTGCCAAATGCCATCATGCAATCATACGTTGACTCCGGAGTTATATATATATATATATTTTTGTATCCCCCTGAGGAAGGTCCCATTCTGTAGGACCGAAACGTTGGGTTTCTGGATGTATTTTTGCTTTCACTAATACACTTTGATTTTCAACATTGAGTGCTCTCTTGTTTACCAATCCTTGGAACGGTAACGTATAACTATATATACTGCTGCGGCCGAGTTTATTTGAGCATTTGCCCGGTCTCGGCCGCAGCAGTAACCAGGCGCGCGCCGGGATGTGCCTGGCGCGCGCCGAAGCCGCGGAGGAGCGCCCTCCGATCGGGGCTTTCTCCCTCCGCTCGCCGGGTCCGCCGGGTCCCCCGGAACCCCCTGCCGCCGTCCCCCACATCGCGGGACACCAGGGCTCCCTCGGGGAGCCCTGGACGCGCGTGCAGGGGGCGCAGGCACCCGATGACGCGTGACCGCGCGTCGATGACGCGCGGCACGCCGAGGGAGTGCGGCTAGCATCCCAGGCTTGCGGAGCTAGCCGCACTCAAATAAAATGTGCCGTCTCTGTATATATATATATATACACATGCTGTAAGAACAGTGCTGAGTTGAAGCGGTGATATATCCATCATCATGATGTGTGGGTCCGTTTTCGGGCGGTGTTAGCTTGTGGTACAGTACATTTGTACACAAGACTAATCTCTCCAGACTGTTCCTAGGTACACAGCCTGAATATGTAAAGACAACAAACTCACCTTAGCAATCTATACACCCTCTACAATTCAATATGCCGCCTTGTCCTGCAATGTACTGTAAATACAACACACATCACTGCGAAATGCTAAAAGAACTAGACTGGCCATCACTTGAGTCTTTCATCTTTTCTCTCTTGCCTTCAAATACTTTCTGGGCAAGCTACCCGCCTACCTGAACAAGCTCCTCACCCCTACCACATGCAGCACTTATCATCTGAGATCAGACTCCAAAACACTGTTCATGGTCCCAAGGCTCAACAAAGTATCCGGCCGCTCCTCCTCCTCTTACCGTGCACCCCAAAACTGGAACAATCTACCGGAGACTCTCACAGCCGCCACCAGTCTAAGTTCTTTCAAAACTTCAGCTGTCTCATTTTAATTTGGTCTGTAATAAGCCTACAAATCATATTATCTCTAACTGTCCTGAATTGTCTGTACATTGAATGTATAACGTCTGTTCATTTAATGTAACAATGTATTATCATAACTCTGTGCCCAGAACATACACGGAAACGAGAGGTAACTCAATGTATCATTTCCTGGTAAAACATTTTATAAATAAAAAGTAGTGAGGTCTTCAGCGTAACACGAATCACAGGAGGGAAGAGGACGAGAAGTTCATCGCTGGACGTTGCGTGACCTACTTACAGTAGTACGAGTGAGTTCCATTCCCTGCGTGTTCCCTCCCGTACGGAGGTCTCCGGCTGCAGCCGCTAATAATGGGTTCCTTGTTTTGTAGGCGAGTCACATGCTCGGATAAGAACGCTGTTCCCATTGTACATTTTGGCCGAAGTGTTAACACTTTCCATCCTTTTCCTTCTTGCATCAGACCCTTGTTTGGAACAGGCCCTCGCCATCTAGCTAAACCTATAACGTTGGGGAAACTGGCAAACCTTTGAAAGAAGCCCCACAAGCCGTTTATTGGGCGTGGTTTTTTTCCCCCTTTATTTTTTAATACAGGATTGAAGGGGGTCTCCCGAGCTGAACCCCAATAATTTCATCTCCGGGAACCACCTACTTCCGGAGGCACGTACCTCCAAAACTGGTGACTGCATCTCCTGCGGGTTTCAGGTTCCACGTCACATGTGCCACTAGCCAGCCACAGCTGCCAGCTTCCTATTGGCCCGCAGGTCCCGAGAGCTCCGAAAAGCAGCCATACTGTGAGCCTTGGAGTGACTATCGGCACCCACGACGGAGGTATCGCCGGAAGCAGGGGGTCCCCGAAGCTGAGATTAATGGGGTTCAGTGCCAGAAACCCCCTGCTTCAATTCTGTATTAAATACAAAATACTACTTGTGGGTACATTTGCACGTCTGACAGGTTTGCGACCCTGCCTTTCCCCATTATCTCTTAGCATCCAGTGCTTCCACTGCAGCCAGGGATTCTGGGTAATGACATGCAAATTAGCGCAGTGTCACCTTTTGCTTCTTGTCCATTTTCACACGGATAAGCTTCTGCCGGCCGTATTAGAGCTTTGTTCTTAGCAACGCCTGGGTTACAGAAATGCAGAGCCAGTAACCTATCCACATACAGATGTTTCGACCATGAAGCCCAAGCGCAACCTATATTATAGGGGTCATGTACTAAAGGCTCTCGGATGCAAAACTGGGACAGTACAGTACAGGAAAATCCAGCACCGGATGCATCAAGAAGAAGAAATCCCACTCGGGTCATTAAGTTTTTCTTGAGTTAGACCTGGTGCAATTCTTTGCACGTACAGCTCAACCGCGTCACAACGCGAATCCGCTTATAACGCGGTGCAAGCGCGGCTCCCGATTTTCGTATCTATGAAGACTTTACAACCCGATGATTGGTGTCTTAAACACTTTATTGTGCAATGCTCACAATTGTACATTATTTCTAACGCGATCCGCTTATAGTGCGGTTTGGACCCCAAGCACAGCGTTATAAGGGGGCTGAGCTGTATTACAATAATCTTACCATATTGCCAGACTGTGGTGTGGACTGGAGACGTGCAGAGGAAGGGGTGAGAATCAGGAAGGATAAGCAGGGCCTCCCTTTATAAAGCGACTGCCAAGCTCGGACCCCAAACTACTGGGAAAAGGATTTCGTTAGCGCTAACCAGACGCTGCCGCGGACTCCGGTAATACTCAGGAAGCGCCGGCTTCCCTCGTTTAAGAAGCCGGAAAGTCTTTGCCACAGGCACTCGGGCACCAAAACACTTTCCCGTTCTGGCAAAGCAGGGGTTAAGCCATTCACTGACCCCTGAATGTTAAAACAGGTCTTCTTGTGTACAATCTTCTCTCTTTCTTTCTTTATCAGGAGGAGGCAAACTCCAGTCCTCAAGGGCCACCAACAAGCCAGGTTTTAAGGATATCACTGCTTCAGCACAGGTGGCTCAATCAGAAGCTGTACTGAAGTAGAGATATCCGGAAAACCTGACCTGTTGGCTACCCCTGATCTAGATACAATCGCCTGAAGATAGATCTCTTACTTTTGTTAAAAATTTTTTTTTTAAAAGAGCCAACACTGGTTAAAGGGATAAACTCTACATTATAAAATGCTTATGGTATAATTTCCTTCAAAAAAACACTTTTTATTAATCCAAATACAGGTGGCGGATCTCACAGATAGCTTTCCTCTTACGCTTAAAAAGGAAAAAACGCGCTTCTATTAACACTTCTGATTCCCAATTACTAATCCAATGCAGATTACTGGAGTGTGCAAGTGATGTACAATATACACATGAACCACTTTGCTGCCAGGTCACAGTGCGCAGAAGGATGGATACACACAGGTGTGCAGTTCTTTAGCAGCTAAGGGAGTACAGTACCTTTCTAGGTGTCTCACTTCAAAGCTTCCCCCGCATGTATAATACAGAGCGCGCCTGCATGTATAATACAGAGAGCGCCTGCATGTATAATACAGAGCTTCCCCTGCATGTATAATACAGAGCGCGCCTGCATGTATAATACAGAGCTTCCCCTGCATGTATAATACAGAGCGCGCCTGCACTAATTGCTCCGGATCGCGAGTCAAACAGAATAAAATATCAAAGCAGAAAGGAAGCGACAGCCATAGTCTGACTCGGAAACATTCCGGCTCTCAGTCACGGAACGCAGTCCCCGGCTCTCAGTCACGGAACGCAGTCCCTGGCTCTCAGTCACGGAACGCCGTCCCCGGCTCTCAGTCACGGAACGCAGTCTCTGGCTCTCAGTCACGGAACGCAGTCTCTGGCTCTCAGTCACGGAACGCAGTCCCCGGCTCTCAGTCACGGAACGCAGTCCCCGGCTCTCAGTCACGGAACGCAGTCCCCGGCTCTCAGTCACGGAACGCAGTCCCTGGCTCTATCACGGAACGCAGTCCCCGGCTCTGTCACGGAACGCAGTCTCTGGCTCTCAGTCACGGAACGCAGTCCCCGGCTCTCAGTCACGGAACGCAGTCCCCGGCTCTCAGTC
>WSYH01000986.1:53714-78429 GCA_036426205.1 Ascaphus truei | reverse complement strand
TCCCGGCTCTGTGACACGGAACGACCAATCCTGGCTACTGTACGGAACGCAGTCTGGACTAAGTCACGGAAGCCATCCCCGGTTCAGTCACAGAGAATCGCAGTCCCCCAGCTCAGTCACGGAACGCAGTCCCCGGGCTCAGGAATGCAGCCTGTACGAACGCAGTCCTGGCTCTCAGTCACGAAAACGCAGTCTTGCTCCATCAGAACGCGCATCTCAGTCACGGAACGCAGTCCCGGGCTCTCAGTCAGGAACCAGTCCCCCGTGCTCGTCACGCGAACGCAGTCCCTGGCTCTCAGTTCACGGAACGCGAGTCCTGGCCTCTCAGTCACGCGACAGAAGTTCCAGGTATAGCAGTCACGGAACAGCAGTCCCCCGGCTCACTCAGTCACAGAACGCAGTCCCTGGCCTAGCCACGGAACAAGTCCCCGCGTCTCAGTCACGGAACGGCAGTCCCTGGCTCTGTCACGGACGCAGCACGCCGACGCAAGTCCCTGGCTCTCGTTCACGGAACGCAAGAGTGGTCAGCCGGCGCGTCCGCAACGGACGCAGTCTCTGGCTCTGTCACGGAGACTGCCGCCCCGGCTGTCACGGAAAGCACGTCCCGGCTCTCAGTCACGGAATGCAGATCCTGGCTTGTCACGGACGGACGCCGGTCCGTCACGGAACGCTAGTCTGGCACTCAGAGGAACCAGTACCCTGCTCGTCAGTCAGGAACGCAGTTCACTCTCTCAGTCACGGAACGCAGTCCGGCTCGTGCACGGACGCAGCTGCCGTCGGAGCGTCTTCGTCACGAGAACGCATCACGGCTCTGTCACGGAACCGCAGTCTCAGGCTTCGTCACGGACACGCCAGTCCCCGGTCATCGTCACGGAAGCAGATCCCTGGCTCCAGTCACGGAACGCAGTCCCGCTCTGTCACGGAACGCCAGGTCCCTGGCTCGTCACGGAACACGGCCCCGGCTCATGTCACGGAACGCAGTCCTGGCTCTGTCACGGCGCAGTCCCTGGCTACTGTCACGCGAATCGCAGTCCGGCTCTTTGTACGGAATGCAGTCCGGCCTCAGTACGGAACGAGACCTGGCTCTCAGTCAGGAACGCAGTCCCTGGCCTATGTCACGGAACGCCGTCCCCGGCCTCCAGTCACGGAATGCAGTCCTGGCTCTCAGTCACGGAACGCCAGTCCAGGCTGTCACGGAACGCAAGTCCCTGGCTCTCAGTCACAGAACGCAGTCTCTGGCTCTGTCAAAGGCAATGCAGTGCTCTGGCTTCCAGTCACGGAAACGCAGTCCCAGCTAAGTCCGAACGCATCCGGGCTTCTGCACGGACAAACGACCGCCCGGCTCTGTCCACGGAAGCAGTCCCCGGCCTAGTCAAGGAACCAGTCCCCGGCTCTGTCACGGAACGCCAGTCCCCGGCTCGTCAACGGAACGCAGTCCCCGGCTCTGTCACAGGAACTGCAGTCCCCGCTCTCTGTCACGGAACGCAGTCCGCTGGGCATGTCACCGGAACGCAGTCCCTGGCCTCGTCACGGCAACGCAGTACCAATGGCTCTGTCACGGAACGCAGTCCGACGGCTAATGTCACGGAACGCAGTACTGGCTCTGTCACGAAAAGCAGTCACCGGATTCTGTCACGGAATCAGGCCAGTCCCGCGTACTCGTCACGGCGACGCAGTCCCCGGGCTCAGTCACGGAACGCAGTCCCTGGCTCTCAGTACGGAACGCAAGTCCTGGACTCTCAGTCCAGAGGAACGCAGTCCCGGCTACTCAGTCACGACGCAGTCCTGCTATCAGTCACGGAACGCGAGTCCCGGGCTCTCAGTCACGGAAAGCGTAAGTCGCACGGAAAGCTCTACTCAGTCACGGAACGCAGTCCGGCTCTCAGTCACGGAACGCGGTCTCTGGCTCTCAGTCACGGAACACAATTCCTTTCTCTCAGTACGGAACGCAGTATCAGTCACCGAACGCAGTCCCCGGCTCTGTCACGGAACGCATCCCCGGCTCTGTCACGGAACGCTGTCCCTGGCTCTGTCACGGAACGCAAGTCCCTGGCTGTAAGCGCCTGCTTGTCACGGAACGCGTCCCTGGCTCTGTCAGGAACGCAGTCCTGGCTCTGTCAAGGGAACGCAGTCCACGGCTCTGCACGGAAGCATCCCGGCCGTCAGGAAAGCGTCCCAGGCTCTGTCACGGAAGCAGTCCACGGTCTGTCACGAAGAGCCCTGGCTGCTCAAGGACCAAAGCAGCATCCCTGGCTTCTCAGTCACGGAACGCAGTCACTGGCTCTCAGTACGGAAAGCAGTCCGGTCTAGTCACGGAACACAAATCCCTTTCTCTCAGTCACGGAACGCAGTCTCCGGCTTCAGTACGGAACGCAGTCCCCAGCTCTGTCACGGAACGCAGTCCCGGATCTCAGTCACGGAACGCAGTCCTGGCTCTCAGTCACGGAACGCAAGTCCGGCCTCTCAGTCACGGACTCAGTCCCCGGCTAGTCACGGAAACGCAGCCCTGGTCAGTCACGGAACGCAGTCCCTGGCTCTATAGTCACGGAACGCAGTCCGGCTTCAGTCACGGACGCAGTCCCGAGTCTCAGTCACAGAACGCAGTCCCTTGCTCTTCAGTCAGCGAACGCAGTCCCTGGACCATCTAAGTCACGGAACGCAGTCCCTGGCTCTAAGTCACGGAACGCAGTCCCCGGCTCTCAGTCACGGAACGCAGTCCCCGGCTCTCAGTCACAGAACGCAGTCCCCGGCTCTCAGTCACAGAACGCAGTCCCTGGCTGCGCTCTCACAGGTGGTAAGAAGGTCTTTGCCAGGGGCAAAGCTCTATATTCTTCACATGACCGCGGTTGATTCCGAAACGTTGTGCGTTTTGCCTTTACATACATCACTCCGCATCCTATACATAGTTATGGGCGTGAACACCTTTTCCTTTGCCTGCTGAGTGCTACAGGTTATCGGTGTTGGAAGTGGCATAGCTCTTTCCTGAGAGTGACATGGCTGGTCTCCAAACCGCTTGCCCGCCGTGCAGGAGATCCATGCTCCGTTCAAATGAGTGAAAAGGGTTCTCCAGCGCAGGAAAGCATATTGAAGAAAAGGGGCAGCGTGAGACCCCCCAAATGCAAGTATTTCTTCTTAATAGAACCGCTCTTCGGGGCAGGGATTTCCTTTCCTATTGTCTGATTTTGCTGCACTTATTATATAATAATAAATCCCTGTACTGTATTCTTTGTGAAGCGCTGAGTACACTTTTGGCGCTATATAAATAAAGACATACAATACAATCACAAACAACTTACTGGTGCATGTACTGGTATTACTTCCTGGCTTTTAAACGAGCAATGCAAGGGGACGTTTTTGCTCTCATTCATTTTTTTAAACATAGGATTAAAGCAGGGGGTCTCCGGAGCTGAACCCCATTAGTTTCAGCACTGGGGACCCCCTGCTTTCCGAGATATTTGCCTCCGAAGGGGGGTGCTGGTATCTCCTGCAAGTTTAAAGCTCCCGTGTCACATGAGCCAATAGGAAGCCGTGCCGGATGAGGTCACGGCCTCCTATTGGCCTGCGTGATGCGGGAGCTTTGAAAAGCGGCCATTACCTGAACCCCAGCTAGCAAGCCAGAGCGGCTACCTGCACTCCCTACGAAAGAATCACTGGAAGCAGGGGGTCCTCGGAGCTAAAATTCATGGGGTTCAGCTCCGGAGACCCCCCGCTTCAATCCTATGTAAAAAAAAGAATTTGTAGGGAATTTAAAATGGCCACCGGATAGGAAGCCACAACAGATGAGGTAGCAGCTTCCGCTTGGCCCGAGATTTGAAGGACATTTTGTTTTCCCTGAGGGAGATAAGCCTGTAACTTTACCAGTACGTATTTTGGGAAACAGGGGGTCCCTCGTGATGAAAATTGTGGTATTTGGCTCAGAAATGCCCCCCCCCCGATTCCCACCCTCTAAAGAAATGGGGGGGGGCTAAATAAAAAAATAAGAAAAAACAGTAGAAGGAACGTCTCTTAATTATTCAACCATTACGTTTAATTATTTTTGTTTTAAAACGTAATCTTTAACAAACAAAATAGGGATTTTACTCTTAGAAATAACCCCTTAAATAAACTTTTTGCATTAATCTATCTACAAGGATTCTTTTATTTCCTTTTATGCTGAAGCATTCTAGAACGATCTGCCGGTCATGTGTTACAGCCTTCCGACCCCAGAACAGCTTCCCAATCCCCCCCGCAGAAGGGAGAGGGACGAGGCGGTCTCCTTACTTTCTTATCATTCCGAACGGCCAGGAAATAGAAGTCACATGATCATTTTAAATGTCCTTGGACTGTGTCCATATTATAGTCTAGGCCAGGGGCGGCCAAACCGAGTCTTCAAGGGTCACCAACGTTATCTTTTCAGGATATTCCTGCTTCAGCACAGGTGACTCAGTCAAAGACAGCTCAATCAGTGGCTTAGTCTTTGACTGAGCCACCTGTGCTGAAGCAGGGATATCCTAAAAACCTGACCTATTGGTGACCCTGGAGGACTGGCGTGGACCACCTCCGGACTAGGCTGCTTCCTCCTTGCGATTGACCAAAGCACGTCCCTTCCTGCCCGTTACGTCTTCTTGGGTACGTCCCCAAGCCCTCCCGAGGGCCGGAGCTGCTTCCTGTTATTTGCCCCTCCCCTGCCAGCCCCCGGCTTCCTCCTCTTCTGCCCCTGAGTCTCTTCCTTCAGCTCTTGGATCCATTGGACGTCGTAGCTGCCCGGCGCCTGGTACCCGGGTTCTGTGGCGTTCAGAGGGTCTTTGCTGAGCATGACAAAGATGGCCGGGCTGTTCCTCTTCACCGTCAGGTTGTCCAGTCCAACCTCCGGCACGATCGGCTCCCAGATCTCTTCGGTCTGCCGGAAGCAGATCTTGGTGACCTGGTGCAGACCCGGCAGCCTCCGCTTGGTGATCTCCACGCAGGTGATGGTCTTGCTGAGGGCCTTTCCCGAGCCGCTGAACACGATCTGCCGGACGCCCTCGCTCTCCATCTTGCCCACGGCGAAGCCCATCAGGTTGCGGATTTTGCTGCCGTCCTTCACCCTCATCTCGATGACGTCCGAGGGCAGCCCGGGGAACGGGAGGTCCAGCGGCTTCTCCACCACCTTCACCTTCTTGTAGTTCTCCATTGCGAGGCTACAGCTGCCGGCACAGGACAGAAGGAACCGTTAGCTCAGAGGAGAGACAGGGAGAGGAAGAGAGGTGCAGGGCCCCCAACCAGACCAAACTCAACTCAAGACAACAATATGTTTAACAGGTAACAACTACATTTAAACAAAAATGTCACCTAGTTTTACCCTATTAAGACTATTACTGGTTTACTTTTGTGCTGTGGGAATGCATCTCCTAAGCCAAATATGTTGAGCAAAATTGTAGATCTCTAAAACACACACACACACACACACACACACACACACACACACACACACACACACACACACACACACACACCTCATTTAACCCTAGTTACTTAAGCTGCTAAGTGCAGTTTTCCCCACTGACACGCACGTGTAAGTTAAGACCGTGTAAATGTATATGGTACATATGTAATGCGAGCAAAATGTGGAAAAATAATTAAAGTATTTCCGCCAATCTCAAATGACCGTACAATAAGCCTGTGGCCATTCTACTCCTAAATGTTTTCTCATTTTGCCCCTTTGCAGAACTAGTTGAAGAGGCATGTTGTGTGTACACACACTCACACCTTTCTATGCGTGCGCGCATGTGTATATGTACACACATTGGTGTATATATAGCAGATGGTAAATCAGCTGCAATGTGTTCGTGGCCTCTGTGGCAGTGAAGACGTTAGTCAGCGCCACATTCCTTCTGACGTTATCAGTGTCTAACGCTGACATTACCCATGATCGCACAGGGAATGCTCGCTCCCTTACTGATGGAGGGAATGCTCGCTCCCTTACTGATGGAGGGAATGCTCGCTCCCTTACTGATGGAGGGAATGTCCCACGAGCGGATTGAGTTTGCGTGCACCAGGTGGCTGCTCACATCCTCCGCTTTTGGAAGAGGAGGGATCCCTCACCACGTGCCACAAAGTCCATGTTACTCCTGCCACAGACATTCAATTAGACTGTAAGCTCCTCGGGGCAGGGGCTCCTCTTCCTTAATGTTACTTTTATGTCTGAAGCACTTATTCCCATGATCTGTTATTTATATTATCTGTTATTTATTTGATTACCACGTGTATTACTACTGTGAAGCGCTATGTACATTAATGGCGCTATATAAATAAAGACATACAATACAATTCAGACACTTAAAGATGCCGTTCAAGCAATATCCTACGTGTTTTTTTTAAATAAATCAGTTCTATACTGCGAGAAAATACTTGTAGCATTAAAAAAAAATATGTAAAGACATTAACGTATTATGATGTAACGAGCATTTTTGTTTCTATAGAAACCATTTACAAAGTCACACCCCCTTCCTCTTCTGAGACAGGCTCTGGCTCTTGAGCCCCGCCTTCTCTAGCAGTGAACAAATTGTCTCTAAGGCCCCGCTCCCTCCGTCTTCGGTCCCGCACTGCAGACAGGCGGGGCGCTGACATACACAGGCCGCGATATGCGGTCTGTAGGGAGCGGGAGGGAGTGGGAGGCTTGAGCAGGAGGGGGGCGTGGCTTGAGCGGAGGGACCCGCTACTCTCCCTCCCCTCCCTGGGCTCGGGCTGGAGCTGCTGATCACAATGTAATCACAAGCAACACACACACACAGGCAGGAACTCATACACACGCGCACACACACACTCACGCACTCAGGCATATACAAACACAGATAGGCACTCAGACACACACAGACAGGCACTCACGCTGCTTTCCCCACACACTCCTCCTCGCTCCCCTCCTCATTGGCTCACAGCCACACCACGTGACGCGTCGAAGCTAGGGATTACAATTCTCTTGTATCCCCTAGCGGCTGACGCGTCACAGCGTGTAGTGAGCTGTGCAGCCAGGGGGGACCGGCTCGGGAGGATTCCCCTGCTGGTGGGGAAAGCCCGTGCAGCTGCCCGCGCCGCCGGTCCCAGCCCTAATGCGTGCCTGGTCAAATGATTTTCCACACAACTTTGCATCCTGGGTACTCTTGTGCAGCCCTAACAGTGAATTCAATAACCCCCGATTCGATCGATTACAAGAGAACGGATCGATCGGCAACTTAGCTAATCACTTACCAGTCTGCAGATTGTAATGATGCACATATTGAATGCAATTGTTTTTTATTATTACAAACTGCAGCTGGAACTGCATGTTTAAGATGTGTGTGTGTGTGTGTGTATTATATGTAGTGCATCTTAAAGCAGCAATGCAAGCTGCCGTGTTTATTTTCTCCACCTTTAATATGTGCATCAATACAAGCCACACAATAAGTAATTAGCTAAATTGCTGATCGATCTGCGAAGATTCAGCTCAGGGGTTCACTAAATGGTGCAATGCATGGCATTAACCCCCTGAGGGCTAGAGGGGCCTGCAACACGTGGCATTAACCCCCTGAGGGATCTGCAACGCCTGGCATTAACCCCCTGAGGGCCAGAGGGGCCTGCAACGTCTGGCATTAACCCCCTGAGGGCCAGAGGGGCCTGCAACGCCTGGCAAAGCTGGCAGAACCCTCCTTGAGGGCCAGAGGGGCCTGCAACGCCTGGCATTAACCCCCTGAGGGCCAGAGGGGCCTGCAACGCCTGGCATTAACCCCCTGAGGGCCAGAGGGGCCTACAACACCTGACATTAACCCCCCCTGACCATTAGCGGATTTAGTCACAGGTGGCACGAACACGTGGGGTTACATGCAGCGCTGGCCTCACACACCTGGAGTTCTGCTCTCAGGCTCCTGTTACCGGCAGGCACACCGCAACCTCACGGCGCTGAGCCTGGAGGCCGCTAACCAACCCGGTCCCCGGGAGACGCAGGCCTCTGTACCCACTGATCCGCCGCCAGCGCCGCCACTGTGCGTGTCAGCAGTTGAACGCTGACGTCATTATGTGGAGACGGAAGCTGAGCCACAAGGGAGCGCACACGTGGGTGTGACAGTGCGCGCTGCCCTCTGGTGGGCTCTGCTGGTATTACAGCTCAATCCTTCCAGTGCAGAAGGATCTGCCAGGTATCCTCCTCATCACTGCGACATACACAGCCCAGGGGCAGCACTGAGTGGCAGGTATCCTCCTCATCACTGCAGCACGTGTATACACAGCCCAGGGGCAGCACTGAGTGGCAGGTATCATCCTCATCACTGCAGCACGTGTATATACAGCCCAGCGGCAGCACTGAGTGGCAGGTATCCTCATCACTCCCACATACACAGCCATGGGGCAGCACTGAGTGGCAGGTATCCTCATCACTCCCACATACACAGCCATGGGGCAGCACTGAGTGGCAGGTATCCTCCTCACTCCCACACACCCAGCCCAGGGGCAGCACTGCGACACACGCAGCCCAGGGGCAGCACTGCGACACACGCAGCCCAGGGGCAGCACTGGGTGGGAGGTTGGGGTTTATTGTGCACATTCAGTGCAGGTTGCGATACCTTTTAGTGGACCGATATTAAAGGTGATGAAATGCTAGTGTACAGAGCTTTGAAAGCCTCGTAGGTTTGTTCTTCAAAGAGTAGTGTGGCAGCAGAGTAAGAAACATACAGATACGTTTCTAAACCTTTGAGGCTTTCAAAGCTCAGTACACTACATCAGGGGTGCGCAATCTTTTTCCCCTGCGCCCCCCGGCCTGCTCACGTCCCCCCTCGCCTAGCCTGAAGCACCAAATGACGCCGCGGGGTCACGTCATCCAAGCCGACTGAGTCACAGTAAGGGAAGTTACAGAGGCCTTGCGTGGTCCCCCGCATTTACTTTAAATGCCTTGGGGAAGAGCGCGGGGCCTTTATGCACACCCCAGTATGCACACCCCTGCACTACACTATAACCTTATCTACAAAGAACCCCACTGCTGGTCCCATAACAGGCATCAGAAGAACCCAAATCAAAGCTGCATTTCTCAGACCATTAAAATACAATATTGTGTGAAACGACACATTTTGTACTTGTTATTGGAAATGCTTTCTATGCAACAGGGATTTTATCCAGTTGAGCTCATAGTAACAGAAAGCAAACCAGTCTCTCCTGCATGTAATGGGGAATGCCGATTGTTCACTGAATAAATAAGATGGATTTTGTCAGTGGTTCTGTGTTTTGGTTCTGATGTTTGCACACTGGCATGGCCTTTACCCTGCGTCCATCAGCAGTGCCGGCAACACACGTGTTCATGAGAATTGTAATCAGAACCTCACACAGTGCCGGACCCTCACGCAGCGGCCGGACCCTCACGCAGCGCCCGGACCCTCACGCAGCGCCGGACCCTCACGCAGCGCCCGGACCCTCACGCAGCGCCCGGACCCTCACGCAACGGCCGGACCCTCACGCAACGGCCGGACCCTCACGCAGCGGCCGGACCCTCACGCAACGGCCGGACCCTCACGCAACGGCCGGACCCTCACGCAGCCCCCGGATCGTCAGATGAAATCGTTAGGTGCGTTTTGTGCAGGCGCCCGGATGTGTATTTTTTACAATGGGCGGCTTAGTACAAGCGCTTGAGCGGATCCGCAGACTCCATTGGGTTCAAAGGATCCAAAACTCCCCCGTGCTTCAAAGTCATCTTCCTCTTGCTCAGGAAGAGTCCGGCTTCAATTACATCCAAAGCGGACCGCCTACTGAACGAGCCGAAGCATCCCGCTACTGATAAGAATCCTGACCTGGGTCAGGTGAGAGCTTTGATTAGCTCCGAGTCGGCCCTACACCAGGGGCGCTCAGCTCCGCTCCTCAAGACACCCCCTCAAACAGGTCAGGTTTTGAGGATATCCCTTCTTCAGCTCAGGTAGCTCAGTCTCTGCTTCAGCACAGGTGGCTCAATCAGTGAGCCATCTGTGCTGAAGCTGGGATAACCACAAAACCTGACCTGTTGGGGGGTGGGGGTCCTTGAGGACTGGAGTCGAGCCCCCCTGCTGCAGACTATCCCAGAAGCCACATGTTCAGATCCCCGCCCCCGTCATTTACATGGCAGACCTCTGCAAGGATGGGTGAGACGCCCTTCAGTTGATTTCCCACTTGATGCTGTCAGCGTGGAAGCGCTGTAGCTGTACAGCCTGTCACAGCCCGCATCACTGCGGCGAGACAACCTGCAAAATGTAGTGAAACAGGGACATGTTACCGTTCCTACATTGTCTGCTTATTTATGGGACACCGACAATGTACACAGCGCTATATATCATTAGCATACCGCCATTACAACACAGGGAATTCAATGATAAACTGGGCAGAGAATGATACTAAACATGGGGAGAAAGGCATCCCTGAATGGGATATGCAGTGTTAACCGGGGCTCAGTTACCGAGGTCTCCGGCCTGCAAAACAGGGGCGAGACAACTGCAAATTCATGGCACCGGATTTATCAAAGGAAAACCTTCCAATACTGCCGCGGAGATTCATGTTCCCTGATAAATATGGGGCTCGTTTAGCAGCGCGGGAGGAGTTCCTGAGTGAGTGAAGACACTGACTCTAAACAACGACTGTGCGAGTCAGGGGAACCTGGCTCTATTCCCTGCGTCGGCTCCTTGTGACCTTGGCCAAGTCACTTTATCTCCCTGTGCCTCAGGCACCAAAATCATAGATTGTAAGCTCCACGGGGCAGAGATTGTGCCTGTAAAAAAAGAAAATTGTGAAGCGCTTTGAGTTCTATCGGGAGAAAAGCACCATATGAAATAAAGTTATTATAGAGACTTGACTAAATAGACCACAATTTATATATGTATTGTACAGACTTTATTATAGCCCAAGTCCATAGCAGGAAGATATAGGGAATACAGAACTAACCCACAAACAAGATGAGATTTAATAAAGATACATGTACTGCAGTTTGGGGTGAGAAGCGATTTCTTCTGAGCCAAAGCACATTGACGGAACGCTATGTAAACAAAGGCCCTGCCCCATCCCTCTGTGCGGGAGTTACTGTGTGCTGTTAGAAAGCAGAGCAGGTACACGGCACAAAGCTGGGCATCTGTATAAAGATAAATATAATTAAATAGCAGAACACATTAACTACCGCGGAAAGGCAGAAACGTGCCCGCAGCAGAATGCAGAGAGCTGCCCACGGAGGGAAACAGACTACAACCCGCGGTGGCTTCCGGATAAATAACGGGAACGGGCGCTGTGTCAGCGGTGCAGTCGCAGTTTCTCCGGTCCCTGCGTCATTCCGAGATGAGTTTCACTTGCTTGGCCGCCTCTAGCTGGCTCAGAGTCTCGTCCCACTGTACAAACTGCTTGGAGAGGAGCACCGTCTGAGGCATCTGGTTAAGGACAAACGTGCAAAGGAGGCCGCCCCAAACTCGGGCTGCCAGGACAAAGCTGCAATGTTACCGAGAGAGGCCTTTGCAGTTTCCATCAGCACGGCCATCATTGCAGTGTTTTGTGTCAGAAACCAACACAAACAACCCCCTCTCTCCCCCCCCCCCCCCATATATATATCAGGAACAAGAGGTGTGGGGGGGCTACAGATCAGTTCTACAGAGGCCCCCGGTTTATGTAACAACATAAAAACCACTTCAGACTATTACAAATGAACGTACCTGTCACATTAATGCCATGCGCATGGAAGCAGTGTGACTGTGCCCAATAATAACACATTAAACTACCCTTAAAGTAACATGTGTGACTTATTTGCAGAAACATGAATACGTTTATATTTTATTTGAGGCTGTAACAGTTCTCGCCCTTATTGGCCATTTCCAGGCGGAGACTCCCCGACACGGAACGACACGTTGAAGTGTCCCACGGACCAGAAGCCAAAACGATGCACATACTTCCCCCGGCTCTAGGACGTTATGCCTGGAATAAAGCCGCTTTATAATATAAACTGCATGAGATGATCGCTGCTCTAATTAAACACGCAGCATACACCTCTCTATAAGCTCAGAGCGGGGAACCGGCAAACGGTTCCCAATGACGAGGCCCCTGCGGCTCTCCTACCAAAGTGTGTAAGTGACACACACTCCGATAGGCAGGTTGTACATTTAAATGTACTGTTCCACATAGACACGCAACCTTGTGTTAAGAATGTAACAATCTGATTGGCCTCCTGAATCTAAAATGTAACAGTGCTAAAAGCAAAGATTTCGTTTCCTTAGAAATAAAATGACACATTGCATTTCTTCGGGGCTCTGAGTAGGGAAAGTGTTTGTCACTCAGGTGTTTTCCACTAAGCTCCCCCTGTCCTTATCCGAGGGCCAGGAACGGGAAGGAGGCCTGAGGACTGGGAGGTTTTGCCTGTGCAAACAATTGCTGAACACACTAGAAACTGCCAGACAAAGGGGGATTTAAGCCCCTCATGCCCCAGCTCCGCTTACAAACTAACTTTAAGGATACTTCTAGGGGTCAGTTACTGGTACAAGTGGCACCAACCCCCTGGACTGAAACATGTCACTGCCACGAGTACACTGAGGATGCACTGCCCCTGTAGGGTTAACGCTAATGGAAGATGTGGAGTGGTTACGGGGTGCAAGGAAGGCGGATGTGTCTGGGTTCCCAAAGCCCCACAGACACCCAGGGAGTTATTGCATCCGCTCGGATAACGGGGCGCTGCCCGCTCTGTAAAGGATACCATGTTATTGTACTCTTCCAGCAGCTTCTTGGTCTCCCCGGTCACTTCTTCAGACTGGTCCTGCAAGCATAAAGCAGACGTGTTGCTCGCGCGCCAGGTACGACATGTGCTTCACATTCGGACACTGCGTTTAACCCTTTGAGAGCCGGAGGGGGGGTCGCGGTAACCCCGAGTGCCACGACCGCTTCCGGCACAGTGCGTCACATGTCCGTGGCGGCCATTTTCCAGGAAATGGAAGGAGGGAGGTGATCGCGTCCTGTGCTCCACGGGAACGCAGGACGTGATCCAAGCAGGAAAAACAAACCTCTAATGGCGTGACAGTCACTATGCCACGGCGCCTCCGGAGTGTCAGTCCCCGCACACCTAAAAGGGTTAAACTGCACCCATGAAGATGCCAGGCAGGGGAGCGCTCGCCCCGCTCGTGTGTTACAGGGCAGCGTGGGAAGTCAGGAGAGAACGCGAGTCTTTCCATGTTCAGTGATCAGGAGAGGGGTACAAAGTAGCTTATGGAACGATAAAAGATATGCACACAGCGCACTGGTCAAGACACATTGATTATTTAATACAGGTCCCATGGACCCAACGGGTTAAAATAACCAGCATTGAACAAAATACAAAATCTAGAGAAGTCACAAAGTGTGTCACAATAATGACTATAACAAACAGAATACACGTGTGTGACAGAAACTAACTACATAAATCACTACAAATAATCATCTAATTATAGAGGTAAATAAGAATTTTAATTAGTTAGTGTTAGGACCTGCGATATTATGGTCATGCCTTGAAAGTGGCTCTCAGGCTTATACACTTTGGCCAAAGGGTTAAACAAAAGGACTTTTTTTCAAGAGAGAAGGAGTGGCTCAGTGAGTAAAGACACTGACTGACACTGAGATTGCTGCAGGGGAGCCTGGTTAAATTCCCGCTGTCGGCTCCTTGTGACCTTGGGCAAGTTACTTTATCTCCCTGTGCCTCAGGCACCAAACATAGATTGTAAGCTCTACAGGGGCAGGGACCTGTGCCTGCAAAATGTCTCTGTAAAGCGCTGTGTACAATTAGCAGCACTATACAAGAACATGCTATTATTATTATTATAAGATATATATAGGTATTTCACTGTATTTTTGTCATATTGGATGTAGCTCTGGGCTCCCTTTGTGTTTTGTTTTTCTACAAATACAAGACATGAAAGTGCACTAAATCCCAAGGCAAGCGACAGCCGAAAACAATAAAGACAAAAAAGGAAAGAACCACAGAGGGGGAGGACAGAGACGGACCACGAAGCTGAAGTACGGGACGCCAAGGAGGGTGCTGGAGTAACAGTCCGGACTGCACCTTCACTCGGAAGTATGTTATCCCCGCTCGAGCTTCCTGGTCTCTGCCTCACTCAATGGGTGTACTCGCTGGAACAGCCTCACGTGACCGTAACGCGTTTCGCAACAGCGTGCTTCGTCAAAATTGTATTAATCAATTTGTTTCGACCCCCGGTGCGCTGTGTGCATATCTTATCGTTTTTCTGAGAAAATCCTTCGGACTATCCCATCTAGGAGACTTATCGGGAGGGACTCCATGCGCCCAGCAGCAAGGGGACCTGTTCCATCACAGGACATCTAGGAGACTTATCGGGAGGGACTCCATGCACCCAGCAGCACAAAGACCTGTTCTATCATAGTGAATTTATTGTGCCACACGACGTTTCGACCAACAGGTCTTTTTCAAGTGACAAGGCATACTCAAATGAGGGTCTACCTAGTATATATACCCTCCAACATTAATCAAACAAGTGAAAACAGTTACATAATCACCCCAGCTGCTCCCAGTCCACACATTATTTTCATTATTTTGAAATCCGTGTAGCGCTGGATCTCTCTCCTTTTTCCTCAGTGTACTTTGGAAATTCCTGGCAGGTACTTCCTTGAACCAGCAGCACCGGTAAACTGTATGTATTTGTTTATATATTGTGGTGTGCAGCCTTAATCCCCCTTTACACTGTTCTATCATAGGACATCTAGGAGACTTTGGAGAGGGACTCCATGCGCCCAGCAACACAGGGACCTGTTCTATCATAGGACATCTAGGAGACATTGGGGAGTGACTCCATGCGCCCAGCAGCAAGGGGACCTGTTCCATCACAGGACATCTAGGAGACATTGGGGATGGACACCATGGGCCCAGCAGCAAGGGGACCTGTTCCATCACAGGACATCTAGGAGACATTGGGGAGTAACTCCATGCGCCCAGCAGCACAGGGACCTGTTCTATCATAGGACAACTAGGAGACATTGGGGAGTGACTCCATGCGCCCAGCAGCAAGGGGACCTGTTCCATCACAGGACATCTAGGAGACATTGGGGATGGACACCATGAGCCCAGCAGCAAGGGGACCTGTTCTATCATAGGACATCTAGGAGACATTGGGGAGTGACTCCATGCGCCCAGCAGCAAGGGGACCTGTTCCATCACGAGCGCAGAATTCCTGATTTCCATTCAGTTTATGGAACAGTCACAATGGTGGCGCTCTCTCTCTACAGTATAAAAAAATAAACTATCAATATTGATCCAAATGTGATAAGAGACAGCACATTACCTGCTCCTTTATGTGAATCTGTGACATAGTTTGTAACTTGGAGGCGTGACCGGGAACAGCTATAAAAAGAAAACACAGTTATGCACGCACAGAGACACAGAGACGCACAGTTCTGCACGTACAGAGACGCTATATATAGATATAGATAGATATAGCCAGGAACAGGACACTCACGGATGTATTTATTCAGTAACTATAATGAAGGGTGCATAATATCCGAAAGAAGAAGTATACGAACATAAAGAAGGACAGGCGCAACAATGCAAAAAACAGGGTATTTAATGACTCAGCGTCTCGCCTCACACAAGAGCAGGTCCAAGTGTGGGACGCAGTCATTACATACCACTTCTTTTGCATTGGAGTGACTGTCGTGTGTGTGTGTGTTTATGTGAGTGGTTTGATTTGCTTTGCTAGTCCCATGCGCTGCTTAAAAGCTGTGTGACCGGCGATGCATTTGCTTAAATGGGCTCTGTGTGAATGGATATTCCAGGCACAAGGTGACACGTGTCCTCATTTGAATGTCATTTCCCAGAATCCCTTGCTGCAGTGGAAGCACTGTATGCTAGGTGATAATGGTGAAATGCAGGGGTGCAGACCTGTCTAAGACATGTGAATGTGCTCACAAGTGATATTGTGTGTGTGTGTGTGTGTGTGTGTGTGTGTGTGTGTGTGTCTGTGTCTGTGTGTCTGTGTCTGTGTGTGTGTGTCTGTGTGTCTGTGTCTGTGTGTGTGTGTCTGTGTGTGTGTGTCTGTGTGTGTGTGTCTGTGTGTGTGTGTGGGGGGGGGGACGCAGCCTGGGAGCAGTTACTAAGAGAGAATATACAGGAGCAGAACAGAGCGAGGAATTTAACTGTCCGCAGCCGGCAAACTTCCGCCTCCCGTGTCCGAGCCCCCCGGACCCCCGCTCTCCGGCATTCCATAGCACCAACACGCAGACAGGAAACCGCGAATCCCCCCCATGATCACGACAGATACGAGCGCTGTAACGTCCCCGTTTCACGTCAGATTACATTAAATGCGGCAAACATGATTCGTGGAAATCCCATTTTAAATGGCGCTTGTGTTTGCGCCTACGCACTAACCAGACATTTCTCCATCCGCGCGAAAAGATTGGGGGGTTTTTTTGGCTCATCGAAATGGCGGCGCTGAGCGCACAGATGCTAATCAGATCTGTGTGCCAAAAAAGGAGAAAGTGCGTCAAAATTATCCGCCATGTTCAACTTGTCATAAACCCGAAAAAGACGGATTATATTGTTAGCGCAGAATGACATTTCTATGTATTAACGCAAACATGTATTCGACACAGCGCGGAGGTTATATAGGATATAAAGTGTATTACTTTGTCAATATGGCTATTATAAATAATATCACAACAATAGTTTATATTTACTTATCTTAGTTTTAAATACATTTGAAAAAATACACAATTCTAATATAAATTGTATCAATCAAGTGAGAAGGGGGAGTGAGATGAGAAGGTGGGGGCGGGGGGATGAGAGTGAGAAGGGGGAGGGATGAGAGTGGAGAAGGGGGGGGAGAGAGAGGGAGAGGGGAGGGGAGGGGGAGGGGCAGGTGAGAAGGGGGGGGGGCGAGAGGATGGAGAGGGAGGAGGGGAGAAGCGGGGAGGAGAGAGGGGAGAAGGGAGGGGAGCTGAGAGCGGGGGAGAAGGGGGGGGAGGAGCGGTGAGAAGGGGGGGAGAGGAGATGAGGGGTGAGGAGAGAAGGGGAAGTGAGAGGTGAGAAGGGGAGGTGAGAGGTGAGGAGAGAAGGGGAGGTGAAAGGTTGAAGAAGGGGGAGTGAGGGGGTGAGAGAGGGGGGGTCAGAAGTGGGGGTGAAAGGGGAGTGAGGGGGAGAAGGGGTGAGGGGGAAAGGGGGGGTAAGAGGTGAGAGGGGGGGTAAGAGGTGAGAAGGGGGGGGTAAGAGGTGAGAAGGTGTGATGGAGGTGGAAAGATGTGGTGGGGAAGGTGGAGAGGTGAGAGGAGGGGAGAAGATGTTCAGGGAGGTGGAAAGATGGGGGGCGAGGGGGAGAATGGGGGGGTGAGAAGAAGGGGGTGAAGAGGTGGAAAGATGGGGAGGGGGAGAATGGGAGGGGGAGAAGGGGAGGGGGAGAAGGGGAGGGGAGAGAAGGGGAGGGGGGAGAAGGGGAGGGGGAGAAGGGGGAGGGGGGGGGGCAGAAGGGGAGGGGGAGGGTGGGGTAGGAGGTGAAAGATGTGGGTGGGGAAGGGATTGAGAAGGGGAGGGTCCCCATTGAAATGTTTTACTCAGAAATGGAGGAAAACACAAATCGTGCGTGAATCCTTTCGCTGCTGCGTGACCGAAAAATCAACGTGAAAATGGGAAGTATTACTAGGACCGAGATAGCGCCGATCTCGCACGGAAACTCACATAGAGGTTAAATAGATTTTCCGGGAGATAGAGCCCCGATCGGCACTATTGCCGTTTCATGTTGCAGGACTCCGGCAGTGAGAGGGTTACGACAAACTCTGGCCCCACAAATAGCCATTTTTTCCTGCGACCCTTTAAAACCAGCAGCAGCGAGGGATATAAATGTGCAGAGGATCCCCCCCCCCAGAGGCGGCTGCACGCCAGCCCCGAAGCAGAAGTGTAAATCCCACACAAGGTGACACCCTCTGTATAACACACACTCACTCACCCTGGAACCCTTCCTGATACCGGCACCATCCCTCCCACCAGTCTGGATTGGATCTTTCGGATCAGATGGCAGGAGAGGGGCGGTGAATATTGTTCAACGAGGCCGTCTGCGTTTCTATGGGATAAAGTGTGTACGTGCGGGGGAAATCCTGTGCTTTAGGGCAGCAGTCCAAGCAATATCCTGTGTGTTTAAAGCTGCAGTACAGTCAATATCCTGCATGTGTGTTTTTTTTAATAAATCAGTTCTGTAGTAAGAAAAAATACTTTTAGCATTTTCTGTTTTTAAAAAAACAACTTTGAAAGACCAATTTTCTTGTATTCTATTTTAACAGCCATTTGCTAAGGCACTGCCCCTTCATGTCCTGTCACAAGCCCTGGCACACCCCTTTGTCAGCCCTGCCCTCCCTCTAGCACATGTCAGTGCAGGAGTGCTCATGAATATTCCTGAGCTTCCACTGAGTGACAGAAGCAGAGGAAAAACATATCCCATATCTAAAGATTTCGCCAATCAATACATGGAGAACTAATTGACCGGCAGCTATACAGTTCTTTAGGTAATTAGAGATTGCGAACATGAAACTATTGAATTAAAAAACTAAATTTAAAAAAAAAAAAGACTTGACTGCAGCTTTAAATAAATCAGTTCTGTGGATATAATATACCGAGATTTCTATAGCAGGTTTATCCCACCTCCCCAGGAGTGCAAGATCTTTGCAACACTTTCCTGTTTGTGATAATTTGTTGCCAATATTCCCAGCAGTTTGAGCTGCAAACTGTAACAATAGATATTACCTTAGTAATATAAGAATACATTGTAGCGGCTGAGTTACACTGAGTAAAGGATTGATTGAAACTGAAAGGCAGCCATTTAGTGAACCCTGGGAAGCAGGATTCTTGTTTGCTGAACGATCACGGGAGAACCAATTGATCGGCAGCTTAATCATTAGTTTTCAATAAAGGTAATGAAAGGCTGCGTATATTAAAAAATATATATATAAAATAAAAAGATCACTTGTGAGCACATTCACATGTCTTAAGACAGGTCTGCAACCCTGCCTTTCACCATCATCCCCAGCATACAGTGCTTCCACTACAGCAAGGGATTCTGGGAAATGACATGCAAATGAGCACATCACCTTTTGCCTGAAATCCATTTTTACATGGAATCCGTATGAGCTAATGCCCGCTGTTAACATAGCTTTTAAGCACAGCATGGGAATCACATGCAAATTTTCTTGTCGCTTTTTCACCCACCATAACTTAAAATGTGTATGGTATATACCAGGGATCCCCAAATCCAGTCCTCGGGGACCGCAAACAGTGCAGGATTTAAGGATAGCCTCTCATTAGCACAGGTGGCCCAATCATTTTCAAACAAGAGGGAAGGGGTAGGGAGTGATCAACTAAATCATACTAATTGTAATGTAAATGAATAACAAATGTAAGCGATAATTATCAAGGACAATAGGTGCGACTGTGAATAGAAGTGAATCAGGAACACAAAAGGGGCACACAAATGTATGTGCTCCAAAAAGAAAATTCACTTATGTGCACACTATGTGAATTTAAAATGTAACTTTTAATAAGTGTACTTAAAACGTATATTACCGTAACACTAAATGTAGTAAACCTTAAAAATAAATTAAACAATGTAAACACGTGCAACAGAGTTGGCCTCACGTATATGTAACTTCCAGTAAAGAATAGTGACTGGAACCTGTTTGGCCAAACAAAGTGCAACCAGGCAAGGGGATGCAAAGTACCTAGCACTCAGTGGCACTGTAATCAAACAGCCAGAAGCTGCAGCAGGGGTGCGGCTACAATATACCCATAAATAGTAATAGTATCAATAGAGCCAGCCCTGCCAACTACACTGTTATAAAATATATAGCTATGCTAGTTGAGAAACAGTGACCAACGCTTGCAAATACTAGCACAGTAAGTGAATTAGCCAAATGCTGCAGCAGGGATACGGCTAGAGTATGTCCATAGACAATGATAGTATCCAAAGAGCCAACCCTGCTAGCTACACTATTTTTATATATATGGCTGTGCTAGTAATAATACTGGTAGTAGCACACTGTATTAAAATAACCCCATGACAGGGGCTAGTGACATGATAACGCGTCCAATGCGCGTTTCCCTCCTACTATGGAGCTTCGTCAGGGACAATTTTGCATGGAGGGGGGGGAAGCGGAAGCTATTTAAATGCTCAGGTCGTCATGGCGACCGGCAAACTCATCGCTGTAGCGCATGCGCAAAAGGCGCCAGCGTTAGCTGCCTAAATCACACAGAATTACCAATATTAACATGCTGGTGACAACAAAACGACGTTATGTTAGTGCTCAGGCCGTCCGGCATGTATTCTAGCTAGAAAATAGATCAATAAAGAGCGGCGCCGATCGCAGGATGTTACTGCGCATGCGCAGGGTGATAGTCTGCTTTACGAACATTACTAACCCTGCGCATGCTCGAATACAGCCCCTATTGATTATGCTCATGACAGGGCTGTTGGCTTTTACAGCCAGTAGATCCGTGTCAAAGCGCATGCTTGTATTGACATACTATATCTGACTCCCTTGGGCTGCATTGCGCATGTGTAAGCAAACATGATTATTGTTCCACATCTCTCTGTTATTATTGCGCATGTGTGGATAGACATACATTGCTGCCCCACATATTTTGCTGTTATTGCGCATGCCCAAAGTGATATAAAAGTTAAGTGCCATAAGCAAAGTCCCATTGTCCAGAATGTATATTGTTGCCAAGAACAGCAGAGGAGACAATGAACACAGATAAAGGTAATAATGGATGCAGCATAACCCCTCCAATAAAATCATGTCTAAAGTACAGTGACAAGAAATAACGTAAACATAAAATATTACACACACAACTGATATAATATCACTAGTTTTCATTGTGTATGTTGTGTGATTGGTTGTTACACATATCAGTGAACCCATAACATATTGAAAATGGGTTCAGCTAACAGGTAATATAGTCAATGATTCTCAATAAAATTTAAAGCAATATATTAGTATAGAACAATATCATGGTTGTGATATCCAAGCACTGTGGTAGAACTGCTCTCAGATAAGTCGGTAGAGATGTACGTCAGGAAGAGATAAGTATCATATCAGGGTGGTAAAGGGTACTAGTGACAGCATGAATGAGTGGTCCGAGAAAGAGTGGACAAGGCAAATGGCAAGCATGGAGATCAGATGAAAGGAGTGAATGTGAATCCTTCGTTGAGTCCATGAGGGCTCCTGGTCTTCAGTTTATAAATCCACTCAGCCTCAATACGTAGTAATAGCTGATCTACATTTCCGCCCCTTACTGGGCACCTAAGTTGATAGATGCCCATAAACTTGAGGCTGTCAACATCTCCATTGTGATGGTGCGTGACGCTACTGGTGTTTCTGCAGCATGTTTAATGGAATTAATGTGTTCGAGTATGCGTCTACGCAATTGCCTTGTGGTCTTGCCCACGTACCTTTTCCCACATTTACAGATGAGAAGGTAAACGACGTTAGTTGTTCTACAATTAATAAAACTGTCGACACTGAAACTCTGAGTGTTGTCATGATTTTGAAACGTCTTAGTTGCGATTGCAAACTTGCATGCCTTACAACCCTGACACCGATACATCCCCTTAATCGGGCTCTGCCTGGTCTCTACTCGGGGACGCTGACAATGGCGATGTACGAGTTTGTCACGTAGGTTTTTCGATCTCCTACTTGTGATATTAGGCCTAGGTCCAATAGCTTTAACCAAATCACCACCAGAAAGAAGAATGGTGCCAATGTCTGGCAAAGATTCTTTTTATCACCCACCATCTTTTATTGTAGGTACCGATGCATCTTATGATATTATCCTTGCTTTTAGGTGTATTAGTGGACAGGAGAACGTCTCTATCACTATGTAATGCTCTGTGATAGGCACGATTGAGTGTCTTCATTTTATACCCACGACTAAGGAACCGATCGCGTAGTTCTTTGGACTGGAGAATAAATTGCTGAGTAGTGGAACAGTTCCTGCGTAAACGCAGGTATTGTCCAATCGGAATACCTGAGATGAGGCTGGGCAGGTGTTGACTTTGTGCCAACAGCAAGCTGTTTGTAGCTGTACTCTTCCTAAACACTTTAGTTTGGATATTCCTGTCACAGTCGACATATATATCCAAGTCAAGGAAGGTAATCGAAGTGTTACTAAAGACAGTTGTCAGTCTCAGATTCAAGGTATTCTTGTTAAGAAGTTCGACAAACTCAAGCAAACAGTCCTGTGGGCCGTCCCATAGCAAGAGGATATCATCTATGTATCTGATCCATAGTAAGATATGGTCAGTATACATAGATAGTTCCTCTCTGAACACGTGGACATATTCCCACCAGCCCAGGTACAGATTCGCATATGTAGGGGCACATGCTGTACCCTGGGTCTGGTGGTAATAGATCCCATCAAATACAAAGTAGTTGGGAGCAATCATTGTGACTGAACCACCTGTGCTCTAGCCGGGGTATCCGTAAAACCTGTCCTGTTAGTGGTCCCTGAGGACTGGGGTTGGGGATTTCTGGTATATACCATATATTTTTTTGTTTTTACGCGCCACTTGGATTAGGGGGGGGGGGGGCACGATTGCTTTATATGGAGTTGGAACCGGCGGGTTCTCCGGAGCAGAACTTCCCAGCTGCCCCTATTTCTGTGCCGGAGGAGCCCCTCGCTCCCATTGGTTAGCGCTCAGAACATGCAGCAGTTGGAAGATGACCGGTTAAATAAGGGACGGGCTGTGGGAGAGTTATCACTTCTGGTTTATGTGCATACAGTAATCTATAGAATAGATTGCGTGTTACAGTGACAGGCGTGTCTCTTGTATGTAAGCTCCTCAATCCCACAGACTGAGGAAGTAACGTGCACCTATTTGTATGTGCCCTGTTGGGGGGGGGGGGTGCTGTGCTATTTCTAGATCTGGGGTCCCCCTGGTTTGAGGTACTTACCGGTTTAGTTGCCAGCGGTTTCCTCCCCTCTAGCAAAATCAAAATGGCCGCCAAGTCTCAGTCCCGGGAGCTACATCATTGGGGGGGCGGAGGGTTACATATCTAGGAAGTAACCCTAACAACTAGAGAGGTAACACGTTCAGGAAACAGGGGGACCCCAGGGCTAAATCGCGGGGTTCTGCTGAGGACACCCCGAATTATGTTAAAACTATTGCAGGTTTGGTGCTGTGCGGTGTGTGGCCGGCCCTCCGAGAGCAAAAAGGGTTAAAAATGACGGAGACGTTGGTCAATGCTAAGTAAAACCGGTCAGTATCTCTGCTTTTTATCCCCAACACCGCGCCGGCGTCTCACCGAGAGTAGGCGGGTGCTCCCCATAAAAATGCATTGGTTTTTCCAGAACCCCCAAATCTTTGGGATTTTGGACCCCGGGAGCCGACTCGTCCCTTTGACCGGATGTCCCGCGGCCGTCGCCCTCCTCCCAGAGTCAATACGAACATTTTATTGCAGCAAACATTGTTTTATGGCTTTATTGGCAACCTGCAAAACGTGTTCCTGTGAGCGGCCGGCGAGAACATGGCAGGCACACAGGCTGCTCCGTGTCACAGTGTAAGGCGATCAGCGGGCGAGAACACGGCAGGCACACAGGCTGCTCCGTGTCACAGTGTAAGGGGATCAGCGGGCGAGAACACGGCTGGCAGCACACGGGCTGCTCCGTGTAACATTGAGATCATCTAATCAGCAAGATCAGGTAATCAGCGAGATCACGGAATCAGGTAATCAGCGAGATCACGGAATCAGGTAATCAGCGAGATCACGGAATCAGGTAATCAGCGAGATCACGGAATCAGGTAATCAGCGAGATCAGCACTATAACAGGTGACTCCGTGTTACGTGATATCAGCACATGGAAAACACGAAATTACAGGATGTGGGAAGCTCATGTAGACTAAGGCCGCGCTTATAGTGCCGGCGACGCGACGTCACGCTGCGGTCGCTGGAAAAATCAAATTGACTTGACTTCCAGCGTTCGCGACCAAGCTGTCGCGCCGCTTCTACCATAAGTGCATGCGACGGCGGCAATACATTTGTTTTGCTGCGGCGTCGCTATCGCCGGCACTATAAGCGCAGCCATGGGGTCTGGTGTGGGACACACCCATATACTGGGACCCGCACCCATGTACCGGGACCCGCACCCATGTACCACCCATGTACTGGGAGCCGCACCCATGTACCACCCATACAACAGGACCTGCACCCATGTACCAGAGACCAGCGTCTCGCTCTCACCGCTTACACTTCAGGGCCTGAAGCCGAGACTTCTTCTTCCTGTCCCAGGGCAGAACGCTTTTTTTTTTAATCTAGTTGTCAGTATTCCTCTGACAGTTTCCACTTGTGTATCACGTGAGGAGCGGGGGAATAAAATGGCCGATGCTGCTGGGCGGTGCAAAGCGATGCCACGCAGACACCTCCATAAGGAAGGGGTTAACATTATGTCGTCAGACACCATGGAACTGGCAGCGAGATGTGGAGAGGAATCCGAACGCTGGGGAAGGGGCCTCTCTGAGCTGCTACACCCCCCCCCCCCCACATCCAGCTCGTTAGGGGGGCCGCGCTAATTAAAGTATCGCTGATCCGGATCCTCCTGGACGAGGCAGAATTCCTGCACTGGGTCCCGCTGACCGTCCCCCCAGCAACTCCTCGCGCAGGTGGAAACCAGAACCGTCCCGAACTCCAGCGGCACGTCTGTAACATGGACACGGGCTGCGTGAGGGTCAGGGGGCAGCGTGAGGGTCAGGGGGCAGCGTGAGGGTCAGGG
>WSYH01000986.1:0-53707 GCA_036426205.1 Ascaphus truei | reverse complement strand
AGGGGGGGAGGTCAGCGAGAGCAGAGAGGGGGGGGGAGGTCAGCGAGAGCAGAGAGGGAGGGGGGAGGTCAGCGAGAGCAGAGAGGGAGGGGGGGGAGGTCCGCGAGATACATAGGGAGGGAGCGGGGAGGAGCGTGAGAGCAGAGAGGAGGGGGAGGTCACTGAGAGCAGAGGGAGGGGGGAGGGCGGACGGTCAGCTGAGAGGCAGAGAGGGAGGGGGAGGTCAGCGGAGCCAGAGGGGAGGGGGGAGGTCAGCAGAGCAGAGGGAGGGAGGTCGTGAGAGCAAGAGAGGGAGGGGAGGTATAGAGGAGCAGTGGGATTTAGGTAGCAAGAGCGAGAGGGAGGGTAGGTCGCGAGAGCAGAGAGGGAGGGGGAGGTCAGCAAGAGCAGAGAGGGAGGGGGTGAGTCAGTGGTGAGCGCAGAAGGAGGGGGGAGCGAGCGGTACAGAGAGGCCGGGATGGGGGTGTAAGTCAGCGAAAGCAGCAGAGAGGACGGGAGGGAGGGGTTAGGTCAGCCGAAGGCAGAGATGGGGGGAGAGGTCAGCAAGAGCAGAGATGGGGGCGAGGGGGAGGAGGTCAGTGAGATGCATGAGAGGGAGGGGGGAGGTCAGCGAGAGCGGAGCGGTGAGGGGGAGGCAGCGGGAGGAGACGAGAGGGGAGGGGGCGGGGGGAGCGTCAGCAGAAGCGGGGGGGTTTAGGCAAGCAGAGCAGGTATGGGAGGGCAAGAGCAAGAGCAGAGAGGGAGAGGGGAGGTCAGCAAGAGCAGAGAGGGAGGGGGGAGGTCAGCAAGAGCAGAGAGGGAGGGGGGGAGGTTAGCGAGAACAGAGAGGGAGGGGGAGATGGTCAGGCAGAGAGAGAGAGGGAGGGGGGCTGGTCGAGGCGGCAGGAGGGAGGAGGGAGTTTTGTCAGAAATAGCAGAGAGGGAGGGGGGAGATTGTATCGATGAGCAGGGGGGGGAGGAGCCGTTCAGAAGAGCAGAGAGGGAGGGGGGAGGTCAGCGAGAGCAGGGATCGCGGGGGAAGTCAGCGAGAGCCAGAGGGGAGGGGGGGAGGGTTCCGCAAGAGCAGAGAGGGAGGGCGAGGAGGTTCAGCGAAGAAACCGAGAGGGCAGGGGAGGTCAGCAGCGCAGAGGGAGGGTGGGAGGGGAGGTCAGCAATACGCAGAGAGAGGGGGGGGGAGTGGTCAGCAAGAGCAGAGAGGGAGAGGATGGGGAGGTGAGCAGAGAAGCAGAGGGGAGGGGGGCGGTCAGCAAGAGAGAAGAGGGAGGGGGAGAAGTCAAAAGCAAGAGCAGGGGGGGAGGGGGGAGAGGTCAGCAAGAGCAGGGGGGGGACGGGGGGAGGTCCGAGCAGAGGCCAGTAGGGGGATGGGGGGAGGCGCAAGAGCAGGGGGCAGGAGACAGGTCAAGCAAGAGAACAGAAGAGGGTGATGGGGATCAGCAAGAGCAAGGGGGTTGGTCGAGCAGAGGTGGTTGGGGGGGAGATTGAGGTCAGAACAAAGACAGAGGGGGGAGGTCAGTGTGAGCAGGAGGAGGAGAGTAGAGGATGGGCAGTGGGGGGGAGAGGAGAGCCGGCAATGAGGCGAGGGAGAGATGGAGAGACGGCCGAGGTCCATCGTCGAGGAATGAGAGGGGGAGAGCTGGCAGGGGCGAGAGGAGAGAGAGGAGAGGAGAGACGGCAGGGGCGTAGAGCGAGAGAGGAGAGGGCAGGGGGGGAGAGGAGAGACGGCAGGGAAGGGGGGGAGAGGGAGGAGACTGCAGCAGGGGGGGAGAGGAGATGACGGCAGGGGGGGAGAGAGAGGAAGAGAGAGAGGACGGCATGGGGGGAGAGGAGAGACGGCAGGGGGAGAGGAGAGACGGCAGGGGACGAGAAGAGACGGCAGGGGGGGAGAGAGGAGAGACGGCAGGGGGGGAGAGGAGGAGAGACGGCAGGGGGGGAGAGGAGAGACGGCAGGGGGGGAGAGGAGAGACGGCAGGGGGGGAGAGGCGAGTAGAGACGGCAGGGGGGGGAGAGGAAGACGGCAGCGGGGGATGAGAAGCAACGGCAGGGGGGAGACGAAGGACGGACAAGGGGGAGAGGAGAGAAGGCGGGGGGAGAGGAGAGACGGCAGGGGGGGAGGATAGACGGTCCAGGGGGGAGAGAAGAGCGGAGGGGGGTGTGGAGAGGAGAGAGCAGGGGGGAGTAGGAGAGAAGGCAGGGGGGGAGAGGAAGAAGTGGGAGGGATGAGGAGAGACGGCTAGGGAGGGAGAGGAGAGGGGAAGGAGAGATCGGCAGGGGGGGAGAGAGAAGAGACGGCAGCAGGGGGGGAGGGAAGCGAGAGAAGGCAGGGGGGAGAGAAGAGTACGCAGGGGGGGAGGGAGAAGAGAAGAGGGGGAGAGGAGAGACGGCGTGGGGGGAGAGGAGAGACGGCAGGGGGAGGAGAGGCTGCGGGGAAGGGGGGAAAAGAATCCCCTCCTCACCTGACAGCCGCTCCTCTCCCAGAATCCGGTCTCACCTGCTCTGATAGCGATCCTCTCCCAGAAATCCCATCTCACTCTCGGATAGAAGCTCCCTTGCCAAGAATCCCCTCCTCACCTCTCTGACAGCCGCTCCTCTCCCAGAATTCCCCTTTTTTTCCTAACATCTCTGACAGCCGCTTCTCTCCCAGAATGCCCCCTCATACTCTCTGACAGCCGCTCCTCTCACCAGAACTCCCCTCCTCACCTCTGAAGCGTCCTCTCCCATGAATCCCCTCCTCACCTCTCTGAAGACGCGTCCTCTCCCAGCATCCCCTTCCTCACTCTCTGACAGCCGCTCCTCTCCCATAATCCCCTCCTCACACCTATGGACAGGAAGCTCTTCCAGAACCACTCTAACCTCTCTGACAGCCGCTCCTCTCCCAGAATCCCCTCCTCACCTCTCTGACAGCCGCTCCTCTCCCAGAATCCCCTCCTCACCTCTCTGACAGCCGCTCCTCTCCAGAACCCACCGCCACCTCTCTGGACAGCCGCTCATCTCCCAGATATCCCGCCTAACCTCTCTGACAGCCGTTCATCTCACAGAATCCCCTCTCCTCTCTGACAGGGCAGTTCCTATCCCAGAATCCCTTCCTCACCGGCTCTGACAGCGCTCTCCCCAGAATCCACTCCTCACCGCTCTGGACAAGCAGCTCCTCTCCCAGAATCCCTTCGCGCTGCTCGTGGGACTTACCCGGAGGAAGCCGTCTGAGCGTGCAACGATGTTCTCCGGTCCCACGCAAGTCCTCCTTTCCTCCGCCAAGCCCTATAAAAAGACCGGAACAAGCCACGCCCGACTTGTGCGCGCCGGTTGTGTGTCAACAAGGGAGAGATCCTCTGGAGCTGGAGAGAGGACACGTCTCGCCGCGCGCGGGTGGTGACACGGGCTTTGGGTGGACAGCTTGGACATCGTGAAGAGTGTTAGGAGAGGAGCAGGTTCCTCCCATCAGACCCCAAGTCTGCATTTCCCTAGTCCTGTGGCGGACTCAAATCTCTCATAAATACAAAAGAACAGTGAAATCCCGTTCACATATTCTCCACTGATGCAGGAGGTAATAGTGTGTACACGTGAAGCAGAGACCGGTGAGGTTGGGCAGCTACGAAACGTGAAGCAGGGAGCCCGTGAGGTCTTGGGAAGCTCTGTAATGTGAAGACCAGGAGCCTGCTGAGCCGTTGGGGAAGCGTCTGTACGATACACAGTGAAGAGGAGCCTGTGAGGTTTGGGAAAGTCTCGTACAATGTGAAGTGAGGAGCCCTGTGAGGGTTGGGAAGCTCTGAATGTGAAGAGGTAACGAGTACCTGCTTGGAATGGGGTTTTCCTTTTTCTGTGGACTCCTGCACACACCACGGCTCCTGGCGATCGTAACAACTGCCCAAAATGTGCAGAGGTGGGGGGAGGAGAGAAGGGGAAGCGAGGGGGGGAGAGAAGGGGAAGCGAGGGGGGGCGGGGGGAGAGAACAAGGGGAGGAACGCGAGGGGGGGGAAGACGAGGAGGGAGAAGGGAGAGGACCAGGGTGGGGGGGAGGCGACAGGGGGGGCAGCGAGGGGGGGGAGAGAAGAAGGGGAAAGCGCAGGGGGGGGGAGACGCGAGAAGAAGTGCGAGCACAGAGAAGAAGAACAGCGGGAAGCGAGGGGACGGGGCGGGGAGAATGAAGGGGAGCGAGGGGGGGGGGACGAGCAGAAGAAGGGGAGGGGGGGGGGGGAGAGAAGGGGAAGCGAGGTGGGGGGAGAGAATGGGGAGGAAGCGAGTTGTGAGGGAGAGAAGGGAAGCGGGGCATTTGGCATTTTGTGATGGCATGCGTGGGTGGGTGGGGAGAGAAGGGGCCGAAGCGAGCGGCGGAGAGTAGAAGGCGGACGATGAGGGGGGGGGGTAGAGAAAGGCAGAGCTCGAAGAGAAAGTAGAACTTAGAGCGGGAAAGGAGAAAGGAAGAGAAAGAAAGAAGGCGGAAGCGAGGGGGGTGGAAGACGACGGGGAAGCGAGGGGGGGGCGGAGAGAAGGGGCTGCGGAGGGGTGGGGGGGAGAAGGGGAAGCGAGGGGGGGAAGAAAGGGCGAAAAGCGAGGGAGGGGGGGAGGAGAAGGGGAGGCGAGGGGGGGGGAGTAGAGAAGGGGCCAGCCGAGGGGGGAGAAGCGGGAAGCGAGGGGGGGGAGAAGGGGAACTGCGGGGGAGAAGGGGTAAGGAAGCTGGGGGGAGGGAGGAAGGAGGAAGCGAGGGGGGGGGGAGGAGATTTGGGGTGGAGACGACAGGGTTACAAGATTCTCATGGAAAGCAAAAAGGCAAAAATCAACCCCCCAAAAAAAGCACGAGAGCTCCGCTGAGACCCCAGAAGCGCGGTGAGGACAATCAGAACGGTGAAAGTAAATGCAGACATCCCTCGTGAAATGGGGTCATCATCCCCACACCAGTTCCCCTCATTATATGACACCCCACCCCCCCGGCACCGATCCCACCTATCTGCATTACCAGAACAGCCCTTTAAATCCTTCAGCACTGGAGGCCTCGCAGGCAGAGTGGGGGTTCAGTGCTTGATGAGCTCGACAGGCCGGGGTTGCAGACTGGGGGTTGGGGGTTCAGCTGCGGGGGAAACTATAGGTGAGAGTTGTTTTATTGTCTGTGGGGGTGCAGACTGGGGGTTCAGCGCAGACCCCGCAGTGCGAGTGCAGACTGGGGGTCTCAAGCGCAGGACGCCTAGCAGGCGGGGTTTGCAGACTCGGGGTTTCAACGCGACGCCTCGCACCGTGCGAGGTGCAGACGGGGGGGTTCACGTCCGGACGCATCGACAGTGCGACGGTGCAGACAGAATGGGGGTTCAAGCTCAGGACATCTAACAGTGCAAGTGAAGACTGGGGGTTTCAACGCAGGAAGCTTAGAAGTGCGGAGGTGCAGACTGGGGGTCAGGTCCGAGAAGCCTTGCGTGCGGGGTTGGAGAGACCTGGGGGTGAAGCGCTGGGAGCCTTGTCACGTGAGGGTGGGAAGGACTGGGGGGGTTCGAGCTGTAAGCCTCGCAGTGCATGGTGAAGAATGGGGGTCGTTAAGCCGTCGGAAGCCTCGCAGTGCGGGGTTGCAGACTGAGGGTTCACGGCGCCCGGACGCCTCGCAGGCGAGGTGCAAACTGGGGGTCAGCGATGTAAGCCTACGCAGTGCGACGCGACAGAATGGGGGTTCAACGTTGTAAGACCTCGAAGGGCAAGGTGCAGACTGGAGGTTCAAGCGCGGAGCATCGCCCAGTGGCAGAATGGGGGTTCAGCGCCGGAAGCCATAGACAATGCGGGGGTGCAGGACTGGGGGGTGCCGCACTGTAGATTCGCGTGCGACGGTGCGACGGTGGGTTCAGCGCGGACGCTCGCAGTCGAGGTGCAGAAATGGGGGGTTCAGTGCGTAAGCTCGCGTCGAGTGCAAATGGGGGTTCAGCACTTTGTAAAGCCTCGCCACGTGGACGTCAGACTGGGGTCAGAGCTTGTAAGACTAGCAGTGACAAGGTGTAGACTGGGGGTCAGCGCGGGACGCCTCGCCGTGCGGTGTGTGTGCTCCGACTGGGGGGGTTCTCAGCGTAAGGACGCTCTCGCAGTCGGTGGGTGGCCGACTGGGGGGTTACGCGCGGACGCCTCGAGTTGCATGGTGCAGACTGGCGTGGCTCAGCCAATGTAAGCATCGCAGTGCAGGTACAGACTGGGGGTTCAGCCGTCGACGCCTCCAGTGCGAAAGGTGAGACTGGGGGTTAAGCGCTGTAAACCTCGCAGTGCGACGGTTGCAAGACGGGTTGAGGTGCAGACTGGGGGTTCAGCGCCGGACGCCTCGCAGTGCGAGGTGCAGACTGGGGGTTCAGCGCTGTAAGCCTCGCAGTGCGAGGTGCAGACTGGGGGTTCAGCGCCGGACGCCTCGCAGTGCATGGTGCAGACTGGGGGTTCAGCGCTGTAAGCCTCGCAGTGCGAGGTGCAGACTGGGGGTTCAGCGCCGGACGCCTCGCAGTGCGAGGTGCAGACTGGGGGTTCAGCGCTGTAAGCCTCGCAGTGCGAGGTGCAGACTGGGGGTTCAGCGCCGGACGCCTCGCAGTGCATGGTGCAGACTGGGGGTTCAGCGCTGTAAGCCTCACAGTGCGAGGTGCAGACTGGGGGTTCAGCGCTGGAAGCCTCGCAGTGCGGGGTGCAGACTGGGGGTCAGTTACCTCTCGTTCTTCCCCCAGCACGGCTTCCTGCTACACGCAAACACGTGAATGACACGGTGAAACGGCGAGCCTTCCAGGGGGCAGTACACCTGTACAACATGCGAGAGGGCCGAGGAGCACAGCCCGCAGGATGGGGAGATCAGCAACACCTGGGGAGGGGCGTCCTGTCCGGGACGGGGAGAGACGTCACCAGGTTATACACACAAGACCTATCTATATACACACAAACACACACCACTCTCTCTTTGTCTATATACACACACACACACACCTCTCTGTATTACATATATACATATACACACACATCTATCTAGATCTATATACACACACAGACACACACTTCTGGCAGTAAATATGTTCATTTAATCATTTAAAAAAATATTACTTTTATACATCAGGTTCCGGCAATTAGAGTGTCAGCTCTGTTGGGAAGCGAAGCATTTTCCCAATTTACTTCTACATCAACGATGTGCAGTGCCGAGTATAACACGAGTAATAATAATAAAGAATTACATTTAAACTCGGATATAATGGGTCCATTACAAGGATGAGAAGTGACGCAGCACCAGTCACATTGTAATCTAATTATACAAAATGGCGTCTTACAATATAACCACTTATTGCTCAGATATCCCATGTGATGGGTGCTGGTGTTCCCTGGGACCCAACAGGCTTCATCCTCCCAAAATGCTTCATAATACCAGAGGAATCCATTTACTATCGAGAATATGAATTAGCAAAATATATTACACCATAAAAACTAATAACCGGCATAATGCATCTTCAATATCCCCCCATACCTGGGTCACGCATGGGACACGTTACACGTCACACGCAGTCACAGTAAGACACGCAAAGTCCACACAAAAAAACACTTCAAACTTATAGTTGAAATATCCTCACAACCAGCAGTGTCCGAAACGTCGGCCAGAGCCGTGGCTTCCACGTGAGAACACGCCATGCGGCGGTCACTGCGGAGAGAGACATTTCTCCGCCTTGTGAGGACACGTGAACTAGAAGCTTCAAGCGTTTTTCTGCACTTTTTTACATTCCTTTGGGGGACTTTGTGTGTCTGACGGTCATTGAGTGTGACAGGAGGAAGGCACGCGTGCGACAGGAGGAAGGCGCGTGCGACAGGAGGAAGGCACGCGTGCGACAGGAGGAAGGCACGCGTGCGACAGGAAGGAGCGTGCGACGGGAGGCAGGCGCGTGCGACAAGAGGAACGAGCGCGTGCGACAGGAGGAACGAGCGTGTGCGACAGGAGGAACAAGCGTGTGCGACAGGAAGGCGCGTGCGACAGGAGGAAGGCGCGCGTGACATGTATATGCCGCGTGTGAAAGCAGTAAGGCGCGTGTGACAGGGGGAAGGCGCGTGTGACAGGAGTTAGGCACATGGACAGAGCAGGAATGGGTCACATAACAGCAGTGACGAAGAGCATGGGGGTGGAAGGTTTACGTTTAGTTGCTTGGGTCGGACTAATTGCCATTGGTAGTAATCAGTTTTGGGGTGCACGGTAAGAGGAGCGGCCGGATACTTTGCTGAACCTTGGGACCATGAACAATCTTTCGGAGTCAGATCTCAGGTGATAAGAGTTGTGTGTGGTAGAGGTGAGGAGCTTATTCAGATAGGCGGGCAGCTTGCCCAGTATGATTAGTATAATTGCCCAGGGGGCATGATGCCTTGCCAGCTGGTGCAGATATGAGTTATTGTTTGGGTATGGAACATGCATTGCACCAGTCATTTTTATGGAATATTTTTTGATACTTCATTTTGTACTAAACAAAAAGTTTAGATTCTCTTTTCTCAATAATAAATGAATTGTTTTAATTAAGTATTCAAAATAATAATAATATCCAATCAGAACACAGCCCTGCTCTCACCGGCAGGCCCCCGATCTTGCTCACGTCCCAGGAAGAAGCTTCGTCTTCCAGAGCAGCATCTTTAAACCCCAGGAGCACGCGCTGCGTAGTGGGAGGAGCCAACGCCATGATGTCAGAGCCACTTCCACATCTGCAGGACACAAAGGGAACGTCACATTTACATACATGTCACACGTGAATAAGGTGACGTTATATTAGGGGTCAGCTGAACAGGACAGGTAAACGCGCGCGCACCTCGCCTGGCTGCACGTGTACCCTCGCTGTTGCGGGTCACACAAGCATGACACAACCACACCCACTGGTCAGCCCTGCTCACAGCATCCAATGGGTCACATTGTATGCTGCTGCATAGTGACCAATCAGTGAAGAGATGCTAATGAGGCCCTGTTGGTACATCATGTGCAGAAAGTACGTCAGGTCGGGGAGGCGGGGACAAGAATTAACCCCGCAACTCCTGAGGAGACCTGCAGTGTGTATGTGTAACACTCAGAGCCTTGTGTATCTGTAACACACAGAGCAGTGTGTATGTGTAACACGCAGAGCAGTGTGTATCTGCAACACGCAGAGCAGTGTGTATCTGCAACACGCAGAGCAGTGTGTATCTGCAACACGCAGAGCAGTGTGTATGTGTAACACGCAGAGCAGTGTGTATGTGTAACACGCAGAGCAGTGTGTATGTGTAACACGCAGAGCCGTGTGTACGTGTAACACGCAGAGCAGTGTGTACGTGTAACACGTAGAGCAGTGTGTACGTGTAACACGCAGAGCAGTGTGTACGTGTAACACGCAGAGCAGTGTGTACGTGTAACACGCAGAGCCGTGTGTACGTGTAACACGCAGAGCCGTGTGTATCTGTAACACGCAGAGCCATGTGTACGTGCAACATGCAGAGCAGTGTGTATCTGTAAGACGCAGAACAGTGTGTATGTGTTACACGCAGAGTCGTGTGTATCTGTAACATGCAGAGCAGTGTGTATGTGTAACACGCAGAGCCGTGTGTATCTGTAACATGCAGAGTTGTGTGTATCTGCAACATGCAGAGCCGTGTGTATGTGTAACATGAAGAGCAGTGTTTATATGTAACACTCAGAGCCACGTGTATCTGTAACACGCAGAGCCGTGTGTATGTGTAACAAGCAGAGCCGTGTGTAAGTCTTATATGCAGAGCAGTGTGTACGTTCAACATGCAGAGCTGTGTATATGTGTAACACGCGGAGCAGTGTATATCTGTAACACGCAGAGCCATGTGTAGGTGTAACATGCTGAGCCGTATGTATATGTAACAAGCAGAGCAGTTTGTATGGGTAACACGCAGAGCAGTGTGTATATGTAGCACGCAGAGCCGTGTGTATGTGTTACACGCAGATCCGTGTGTATGTGTTACATGCAGAGCGGTGTATATGTGTAACATGCAGAGCAGTGTATATCTGTAACACGCAGTGCGGTGTGTACCTGTAACGCGCAGAGCGGCATGCACCTGTAACACGCAGATTTGTGTATATGTGTAACAGGCGGAGTGGTGTGTATCTGTAACACGCAGAGCTGTGTATATGTGTAACACGCAGAGCAGTGTATATCTGTAACATGCAGAGCGGTGTGTACCTGTAACACGCAGAGCTGTGTATATGTGTAACACGCAGTGCAGCATGCACCTGTAACACGCAGAGCTGTGTATATGTGTAACACGCGGAGCAGTGTATATCTGTAACATGCAGAGCGGTGTGTACCTGTAACGCGCAGAGCAGCATGCACCTGTAACACGCAGAGCTGTGTATATGTGTAACACGTAGAGCAGCGTATATCTGTAACATGCAGAGCAGTGTGTACCTGTAACACGCAGAGCTGTGTATATGTGTAACACGCGGAGCAGTGTATATCTGTAACACGCAGAGCAGCATGCACCTGTAACACACAGAGCTGTGTATATGTGTAACACGCGGAGCAGTGTATATCTGTAACACGCAGAGCAGCATGCACCTGTAACACGCAGAGCTGTGTATATGTGTAACACACAGATCCGTGGGTAGGTGTGACCTTTGTAACACAGGTTTGCTTGTGAAGCTGCGGTTCCAGCAGTGAGGGAGTTAAGGTGGCGTGTGGAAGGCATGTCCGTGCGTGTCAGCGGTTTGGGGCTGGCCCTGTGACTGCAGAATCCGAGCGCGCAGGAAGAGCTAGCACTCTGCAAGCAGCTGGAAACAGGTACTCAACTGGGGGAGGCGGGGGTCCAGCTCCCCTCGGGGGGGTGTGAGGGGGACGTGTTTAACCCCTGCACCGCCGGGAGGTATCATTAGGGCTCACACAGCCCTGTCACTTTCTCTATAAAAACATTGGGTTTATTCATTAAACTGTGGTAGTGCCGACCGGGGCAGGAAATCTCCCACTGAATTCTATGCTGCTCGATCGGCACTACCACAGAGTCCCCGTGTGCACCGTGTGCGGGTCACGCAGTGCTTCCATGTTTAACGCTTTCACTGCCGCGTGTGCCTTTTCCTTCAGGAATGTCTAGCTTCGGAGGCTGAATCCTCAGGGAGAGATCTCACCCCGCAGGGAGATACAAATATGGCCGCCTGCACACCAATAAGTATGAGAGCGCTGTGTTACTGGCCCGCCTGGCAGTGCAGGGGTTAAGGCAGCCGTGCCCCCCACTTCTGACTGGCGGGAGAGTGGGGGCACATTTGGGCTAGGGTTACCAGGTGGCTCGTCCAAAAATACTGGACACAAGGGTGAAAGGTGCGACACAAGGGTGAAAGGTGCGACGCGTGAGAATCGTTGGTGGGGAAGAATGTTATTTATAAAGGACCCGACTGTTACGGAATTTTTTCTAAATTTCACTCCAAGTGTTCACCAATTTGCACCAATTTATATTCTGTTTCGTAAAAATCTGGGGAGCAGTCGTGGGAGGAAGTGGGAGCGAGTGCCCTTCCGAGGATTTTTTTTAGGAAATAGAATATGAAATAGTGCAAATTGGTGCAAATTGGGGCAAGCACTCTGAGTGAATTTAGTAACAAATTTATGCTACATGGCAGATCATTAAATAAACTACGACCTCGAGTGGATACTGTACAATGGCGAGCGCAAACTGATTTACTGCTTCCTCCCACACATCCAAAATAGTTTGTACCCCTCCACATCCTCTCTCTCCCATTATCCTCTCAACCCTCCTCCTTAATTCTCAGTCACAGGTCACCCGCCCCCCCCCCCCCGCCCCGCCCCGCCCCGCCCCGCCCCCCCCCGCCGCCCCCCCGCGCCCTCTCCTCTATCCCTTCTCAGGGGAAATCCCCGCGATGGTTACAGGTCCGGAGAGGGAATACTAGACACAACAGACTATTTACCCTCCTCATCTCATCCCATTATCCTCTCCACCCCCCCTCCACTTTATAATCCCCCACCCCCTCCCTTAATCCTCAGTCAACACCCCCCTTTCCTCCCCCCCCATCTCTCTCTCTATCCCTTCTCAGGGGAAATCCCGCGATTTGGTTACTAGGTCCGGAGAGGTAATACCAGACACATACAGTACATGTCCGGTATTATTCATTTTTTACCGGACAGAGTACCCAAATACCGGGCTGTCCGGTTCAATACCGGACACCTAGCAACCCTACGTGGCCCGCATGGCAGTGCAGGGGTTAAGGCAGCCGTGCCCCCTCACTTCTGACTGGCGGGAGAGTAGGGGGCACATTTGGGCGTGGCATTGACCGAGAGAATTCTGCACGTGTCTGGAGCCCCGCCCCTGTTCACCTGGCAACCAATGGGAAGCTTCCGCGGCGTGTTCCTATTGGCTGTTAGGCAAAGCGCCGGCGGGGCATGTGCCGGGAGTAACGTGTAGGGATTCAGGGCGTTAGGCGGGCACAGAAACGTTGAGTGTCCTCGTTATCTGAGGGATTGCTGTAGAACCGGTTATTCTGCATCTCCGGGATAACCAGGGCGGAGCTGGGAACGCGCGCCCCCCCCCGGAGACACGCAAACATGTTCTATTAATATCAGCACGGACATATTCCCGGGATGTCCATGCGATGTGCCGTGTGTCTGGAACGTGACGCCGCGCTGAGTACGGACACAGAAGGGAGAGAGGGGGATATTTCTGGTTTTTGGTGGGGGCGCGTGGTGGGAGAGGGGTGGGATATTTCCGTTTTTTGGTGGGGGGCGCGTGGTGGGAGAGGGGTGGGATGTTTTGGTGGGGGCGGGGGGCGCGTGGTGGGAGAGGGGTGGGATGTTTTGGTGGGGGGCGCGTGGTGGGAGAGGGGTGGGATGTTTCAAGACTTTGTAAAAAGCAATTTTGATAATTTCTTGTCCTTTTACCAGTATTTGTATTAATATTAGTATTATTAGTAGTATTATTAGTAGTATTATTAGTAGTAGTATTACTTGCCTTTAGAAACACAGCACCTCTCGTTGGTTTGGGGCCAGTCTCACTGATAAAAAGAACTTTCTGTAAAATTACCTTTTCTGGTCTCCGCGGAAGCTAAATTCAAATTATTATATATATTTTTTTCAGAAACAGAAAATTCTGGAAGATAAAACACCTCAAAGTGCGGATTTCAGCTTCTCTCCCACTGCAAAGGTCAGTCACATGAAACATGCGCGGACATGTCATTGTGTGTTTATACCGTCAGCGACACCTTGTGACATGGTGCCTGATAGTGCCAGTCGGGACCCGTGTCCTAGTTGCGCAATGATGTCACGTTACCGGCCACTTCCTCTGCTGGCTTCCAGGTAATATATATACATATATACACACACACCTACCAAGGTCACACAGGATGCCACCAATATTTAACCCTCTCCCTCTCAGAGAGACCTGGAACACGACACCCAATCCCAGACCCGGCCAGGGCTGTGTCACTGGGTCTCCCTTAGAGACTGTGTCTCTATTAGAGTGTGAGCTCTTTTACAGGCTGCTAACACCCCCAGCAATAAAGGGTCGGAGGGTCCTATAGTTTACATTCCCTGAGGTGGCTGCATTGCAAAGCATCCTGTACATGTATGATCTCTGCCTGTACATGTATGATCTCTGCCTGTACATGTATGATCTCTGCCTGTACATGTATGATCTCAGAATGTATTGTCCCCCCCCTCAGCAGGTTAGGACATTGTATGGTAAAAACAAGAGCAACTTTGTAAGAAGTTTGGATTATCCCAGGGGCAGGGGGCACAGGAGGGGGACCCGGTCACAGTAGGGGGGCACATGAAGTGGCCACAAGGCACAGGAGGGGGAAGGGGGCACAAGAGAGGGGGCAGGGGCACAGGAGGGAGGGTACAGGGCCCAGGAGGGAGGGTACAGGGCACAGGAGGGGGCACAGGCGGGAGCACGGGGCACAGGAGGGGGGCGGGAGCAGAGGAGGTGTTTACGGGCAGGAGCACAGGCGGGCCGGGGCACAGGAGGGGCGTGGAGCTAGGAAAGGGTTCGGGGCACAGGAGGGGGCAGGGGGCACAGGAGGGGGCACGGGGCACAGGAGGAGGCACAGGCGGGAGCACGGGGCACAGGAGGGGGCAGGAGGCACAGTCGCCACATTTACATATATAGTACAATTCTGTCTCCTGCTTTGAGAAAGTGGGTACAGCGCTGCACAGACTGTCCGTGCTACACAAGGAAATGATTTTATAATAATGATTACATGATTGTTATCCTGTGGGTTGCATTAAGATGGCCGCCTCCTTGCTATGTTTGAGTCAGTGGGGATAGTGCTGAAAGAGCCTGGCCATTGTGCCCCGTGCGCTCTGTGCCCGTGTGTTCTGTGCGCTCTGTGCCCCGTGCGCTCTGTGCCCGTGTGTTCTGTGCGCTCTGTGCCTCGTGTGTTCTGTGCGCTCTGTGCCTCGTGTGCCCGTGTGTTCTGTGCGCTCTGTGCCTCGTGTGCTCTGTGCCCTTGTGTTCTGTGCGCTCTGTGCCCCGTGCGCTCTGTGCCCCGTGCGCTCTGTGCCCCGTGTGTTCTGTGTGCCCCGTGTGTCCCGTGTGTTCTGTGCCCCGTGTGTCCCGTGTGCATAGATAAGAATGGGAAGGAATAATTATGTAAAGTTCAATAACAATAATTCATTAGAATTCAGGCTTGAGTATCAGAAAAAGAGGCAGCTGTTTTGTCAATTTCTGCTTGTTCTGTATTGTAAAGAGTCTGTTTTGTGAGAAAGTGGATTTTACTATCCCATTTTCACAGACTTGTATAGCAAAGACTATACATATGACACATCTGTTTTAAAGATGTTTCTCCTCTTAGGGTCATTTAAATGTGTAGCTAACAGGCCAGTGTAACTGCTCCTCCATGCGGAGAAGTCGTATTCATACATTTTACAACAAAGTGAGAGTAAATAATTGTAACTAAAATGCTTATTAATTTATCTAGATATGTACAGTTACCACTATCTATCGCAAGCAAATTTTATGTAGTACATCTGTATATTTATTTACAGTTTAACTTTGCATTATTGGAGTGCTGGGAACACAAATTGTGTTCTACACTTTGCATTAATGTATTTTAATTAAATTGTGATACTGTATTTAAGGATGTAAGACTTGGCTTATATCTCTTATATCTCTCAATGCATTAGGGGGATCATAACTCTGCTTTCAAATGAGCCCATGTCCCTCCATCAGAGGTACCATGAGTTCTTGGGCCATGATTGCTGTACCATGCTCCAGGAGTTCACTATTAACATTATTGCTGCCTGGAGTTAGACTGAGAAAGCAGCAAAACGGTAAGTCAAGGAATGAGAAGACGGCAACACCCTCTCCTAGAAGGTTTAACATCTGTATCATCACAAAAGTGAATGTCTTAAAGGGTTCCCCAAGAGTTGCTGCCCCTCTGCACAGAAACTGCATCCAGCGTGCTAAAGTTTAACATCTGGGACTCACTGGTTCATTCATCATTCCTGCACTCTGCAATTTTTATTGCTCTGGGCTTCAGGACTTGCATCCTGCCGCTTTATTCAATCAGATCCTCTTCAGTTTACCATCTGCATTTCCCCAAAGGTGCATGCTTGAAAGGGTTCCACAAGAGCAGCTGCCTCTCTGAACAGAAACAGCATCAAGCATGCTAAGAGTTAACATCTGGGACTCACTGCTTCACACTTATCCCTGCTCCCTGCAATGTTTATTGTTCAGGGCTTCAGCATTTGAATCATGCTGCTGAATTCAGAATCTCTTCAGTTTAACATCTGTGTTGCCCCAAAGGCAGCAACTGAAGGGCAGTCAAAGGACTCTCAAAGTTTTCTGACATTTGCTGCAGTTTATGCACAACATCAGTCCACACTATGAAATGGAAACACTACAACCTCATGCAAAATAATGAATTCAGATTTTCCGATCTCTCATATGAGCTTTTGCCTGTATCCATAGCTCACACACTTTCTCATTGCCCATTATATACTGATATCTCCCTCATATTGCAACCATCCACTCCATATCTATCTCACATAACAACCCCATCACCCAAAAAAACATCAGTAACTCCCTCTCCTACACTTTACTCCTCTCTTTACTATTACTTCTACTCTGCTGTTGCATATCCCCTAATCCTGCCCTTATCAACATACAAAACCTTTCACTTCCCACACCCTACCCCAAAGTCTCCTTTATACCACATACTGTACTGCCACTCCCTCCAATGTATTCCTATTTCATTTCTCCCTTCCTTTTTCCTATGCCCAAGGGAATGCAAGAACTGTCTCCAATAAACTTACAGTACACCGATCAATGACTTATTCATTTTCAACTCTTCCAATCTCCTAGCCATTAAATAAACCTGGCTCACTCCTTCAGACACTGCCATCTCTGCTGCTCTCTCATATGGTGGTACTTCCCTTAGCCACACCAAAGACCTGGGAATAGAAAGGGAGTACAGTAGACATCCTACTTTCTCCATGCTACAAATTTCTCATCAAACCCCTCTTTCTCTCCCTCTCTTTCTCATCCTTTTCTACCTTCTATCTCCATATTGTGTTGTCAATAGCTCCCCTAGACCAACCTCTCAATTATGTTATATTTGCTGTCTATCTTCCTCACTTTATCTCTTGTGGCACACCGACTCATCATGGGAGACATTAACATACAATACCAAGTGATAATCCCACTGCCTCTTCTGCACCCCAATTTGTTTAATTAACTTCCTCCTTGGGTTTCTCCAAGTATCTCTCCTACTCACTGCCATGGACACAGCTTTTTTTCTCCCTCTTCTTCTCTGTCTCTAATTTCACCTAACACTCCCTTCCCTCTCTCTGATCACCACCTCCAAATCTTTAGTCTCACCTCACCTGACCTCCTGTACCCTCCACAACTCCTAATTCCACACACACAAACAGTACAGAAACCTACATGCTCTAGCTAAAGATCCAATTTTTCACATCTTTACAACCTCTCCTCTCTCCAATATCTACCCTTTCCTGCGCTGACTACTTCTCTATAATACACTACACTTTCATCAACCTTAAACAATACAGCTACTGCCACTACAATTTAAGCCAGAGCCATGGCATACAAACATCAACCTCCAAAAGAGCTCATGAACTGCTGCTGAATGTTACTGGAGGAAATAAAGCTCTAAATCCGATTTCTTCCATTATAAATGTATACATACCTCCTATAATACTGCCCTTTCTCTTGCCAAGCAAACCTACTTTTTTTTTCTCATACTTACTGTGGCCTCTAATCCTCAACACCTATATGCTACCTTTTACTACCCTTCTCTGCAGCACTCGCTTCTACCCTCATGGCCCAAGACCTTGCCACCTACTTACCGCTAGGATTGAGACAATCATACAAGACATTTCCATGCATTACCTATCACCCTCTGTACACCTACTGTAAATTCACCCTCAGCTCATTTTCCTCTATTACTGAGGATAAGGTCTCTTAAATCCTCTCACCTTATAACCTGCTACCTTGACCCTATTCACATCTTCTTTATTCATTTTCGGACACACTAACATCCAGCCTAACTTGCCTTTTAACCTTTCTCTCACTTCTGACATACTGTTTTCCCATCTTCCTTTAAACATGCACACATCACGTCCATTGTAAAGAAACCCTTACTTGCCCCAGCCTCCCTCACTTCACCCTTTTGCCTCCAAGCAACTTGAACATCTTAAATACAGCCGCTTGACTCATTTTCTATGCTCTAACTCCTTGCTTGACACTTTGCAATCTGGATTCCATTCCATACACTCCACTAAGACAGTACTAAAAAAAAGTGGCTAATGACCTACTCCCTGCTAAGTCCAAAATTAATTTCTCCTTACTAGTGCTCCCCGCCCAAATCCTGGAGATCTGAATTGATGAGGCGGTTCCAAATAACATATCTCCATATATGAGGAGGCCATAAGTGGGCCAATCTTCAAGAAATTAGACAAGTCTAACTGGGAAAATTACAGAGATGTTGCCTTGCTGTCTACTGTGGGTTTAGACCATCTAGAGGCATTTACATGATCTTCACTGTACGCCAGCTGCAGGGAAAATTTCAGCAAAAACAGAAACCTCTCATCATGGCTTTTTCTGACCTCACAAATTGTCAACAAAGTAGTGCTGTGGAGAATCCTTTTGAAGTACAGATGCCCACCAAAATTCACCACCAATCTTTGACTGCACCATGATGATAAGTGAGCAGTGATTCCCAGTAATGGTTCCAAAGACCCCTTTAAGGTAAATATGGGAATCAAGTAAAGCTGTGTCATCCTCTCCACCCTTTTCTTGATATTCCTTACCACAATTCTAAACCAACAAGTTTTCAATTGAAGTGGAGCTACACTACTCAATAGATGGTAAGATGCTTAACCTCAGCCGACTTTAATCAAGAACCAAAATCACCCTGAGAGTCAATTGAGCTTCTGTACATTAAAGATGCTATTGTGTGTTTTCATTCAGAAAGCAGCTATTCAGTTGTCTACATCTTTACTGAGTCATACCAGAAAATAGGACTAATGTATAAAACTCAGAAGACTAAGTTCCTCCATCAACAAGCTCTGGCAATTCAAGTGTGGACCATTTCCCAAACCTTGGCTAATATTGACTAAGAAATCCATAACTAAATCAAATGTTTAAGTGCAGAGGAAATGGGTGTCAAAGATCGAAACTAAATTCGAGCTCATGATTTGTCAAGCAGTCACACTATACAGAGCTATGACTTGAACAACATATATGAAACACATGATGATGGAGAAGTACAATCAACATTGTCTACGGTAGATCCTTTAAGTACAGTCAGAATACAGAAGCATCAATATTAGTACCCTGTCACAAGCAAACACCATGAGTATCGAGGCAATTATCATCCAATATCAACTTTGCAGGTCAGCCGCATTAATTTGATGTCCAGTTTCAGATTCCTGGAGCAAGTCTTATTCACCCAGCTCAGTCATGAAGTATCATCAAGTGGAGGGCAGAGAAAGTACATCAAGGATGTCCTCAAAAATATCAATAAGAAGTGTAACATCAACGTGTAAGAGACCATTGACGGGAGTGCCCCAGATTGAGGAGGAGTCTTTTGCAAGGATCTCAGCACTTCACAACTCTTTGTCAACAACAGGAGGCAGAAAACCTGTGTGAATCAAGTAAACAACTCAGGATAAGCCATTCTGGTTGGTTGCGACAGAGACTATAGATTCCGGATCGGCCTCATCTGCCACCTTCAGATTCACAAAGTAAAATAATCAAGACAATGGTTTTAAAAAGCCTGGCATGATCTTGCTTGAAATCTTCATTAAAAAAAAGGACATAAAAAAGATGCGGGAAAACCATATTAATGTGTGTAATAACAATGGAAAGGTGATGTATCAAGGTAAAGTTGGAGCAAAATTGACAAAATTCCATCTTTTTAATCTTGCATATCTTTGCGTCAATGTATGAAGGTCTATGTGTCAAGATTTGTTCCATGTGTGTCAGTTTCTGATTGAGGGAGTAGCAATGAGCCACTGAAGGACAGATTATGGGATGTATCAAAATCTACGTCTCTGTGCATCAACTTTTTATATTGTATTTACTCAAAAATATCCACCAAGTCTGAGGTTGTTTCTAGCCAACAATTTGCATAAAATGTAGGACAATCATTACACAAATGCAGGCAGCAATTCAAGCAATGCATCAAAACAAACTTCTTTCTTTATATTGATAAAATAAACAGAAACCCTTAACATACATTACCAAACATATTAGGGTCTCAAAGGGTCTTGAGATGAAAATATGAGATCTTCTATGTCAAGAACGGACACTCCCTTAGTTGAAATCTAAATTCCTCTTCTAAATACAATCTCTTTATCCTAAAACTTCTTTCATTGGAAACAAAATAAGCCAATCTTCCAACCGTGTCCTTAACCCCCTCAAGCCCCCCCCCCCCCCACACACACACACCCCTTTCATCAATCTGCAGACATTTTTATGGCTGGAGGAGAAAAAGAACGTTATTTTCATTAAAAAGCTACCTGAATATATGATAATATTTAGAATCACCCCATCTTCACTTTTGTGTTCGTATAATTGGCATACACGCATGGATGTCAAATATGCCAACGTAACTTCTACTTTTGCATGAGAAAACAGGTATTAGAGATATAATATAGGAAAAAAGTGTAGTGCTGTGCTATTCTAAGTGAACTATATTAACAAAGATATGGAAAATACAGTGAAATAAATCACATCTTGTAAGGAATCCGCTCCTGGCATTGATTATAGCCTTGCAGACCTCTGCAGTTACAAAGGCTTCATCTGGCAATCAATGGCACATGTGCTGCCTCTCATTGCAGCTTCTGTCCTGTGCTCCATCATTGGAGGAATGCTCACACACCCTCCCCCTGTGATTGGATATCCGCCCTTTATATGCTGGGCTTTGGCTCTGAATCAGAACCAAGCATAATCCTTCTCTGGACGTTACTGTCTCTGCCACAAGCCACCTGTCTTGTCTCCTTGTGTACTACCTCTCTAATTCTCGTTAGTAGTTCCTGAGTATCCTGAGGCCTGCTGCTAATCTCCATGCAGAGGCCTGTGTTTCCTGAGTTTCCTGAGGCCTGCTGCTACTCTTCATGCAGAGGCCTGTGTTCCCGTGTATCCTGAGGCCTGCTGCTACTCTCCACGCAGAGGCCTGTTCCTTACTCCTGTGCTGAAGCGTTGGTTTGCCAGCACTGGGTCCTGGTACCTGCGGCATTCTCCCCTAGCAGAGGTTACCAGTCATTTCCTGAGGCCTGGTGCTATTCTCAACGCAGAGGCCTGCTTTGGACTTCTGTGCTGAAGCGTTGGTTTTTCCCCGACGCTGCCCCGCGGTGTACTTCGGCCAGCCTGCTGTCTCCCCCTGCTGAGACCGGCGTCATGGGCCAAGGCCGCTCCTCACGCAGAGGCCACTCCCACGCTCACACTCCTAAACTAAAGCGGGGAACTCCTGTCTACCTGTTGCCAAACTCCTGCTTGAATAACGACAATCCTGCCTTCTCCAATCCTGACCCTGCTATGTGCGACTACGAACTGTGCACTCCGGATCAGTCTGCGCGGACAAAGGTCGGTGATTATATAACCCCGCCTCAGCCCCGTGGTCCGGTCCCGGTTTGTGGCGAGCACAATCGTAACACATCTAAGCCTAAATAGTGATGTGAACATAGTTACAGGCTGCCAACATATTAAGGTAACTCCGGCTACACTAGCCAGATATGAACAAGAAAAAGATTGTTACCTAACGGTGCCAATGAGAAATTAATATAACTGTGCATCAAAACATAACAAAACAACAATAAAATTGTGAGATACAAAAAGATACCAGTATCAAAAAAGTCCTTGCTTAGGTGTCCATAATAGATTAATATCAAAGTCCAAAGTCACTTGGATCCAACAGCACATGAGTGGATGGACATTAGCACATACATGAGAAAGGGAGAAAAAAATACATATTGTAATACTGTAAGGTAATGACCAAGGGGTAAGGAATAATAGGGATAAATCCCTGAAAAGATGTCGGCAAGAAGGTGAGATAAACAAAACATAAATTTATTAAAACAATGATGATTAAAAACAGCTCCTCTCCTCACGGTGGCAGACAAAAATTTAAATCCTACTTACAAGACCTAAGTAGGACATGCGCAGTTCTAAGTGATAATATCACAGGCGCAGACACGTCCCGCTGACAGCAACCGTCTCCGGAATCCCAACGCTCCATCTCCCAGTCCCGCTGTGGTACGTTGATCTTCTGGCGTGGTATGCTGGTCGGTGTAGTGGCTCATTTCCCTGCTCCTTCTTCCGGGACACCTGATATCTCGGATGTTCAGTAACCTCTCTCGCGAGAGGTAGTGGTGTCGCGAACACAAGCCGGATAGGACGTCACATCTATGGGGAATCTCGGATGATGTTAGGTGAAGGAGTGCACTCTGCGCATGCGTTGGAGTAGGGGCAAATTCCACCCTACACCCCCTTCCACTTCTTCAGGGGCATGTTCAATCCATGTAAGATCCAATCAAGACTTAAAAAGTCCCATCATTGATCACATAGACATATAGACATGTGATAACACTAGTAAATGATTAAAAGTTCATCTAAATAACACCAATACCTGCCGCACTACTTAGAACAAATAAAATTAACCCTTGGTAGACTTTTAAACTTAAAATAAGAATCTTTCTAACAATGCTCTCTTAATGACTGAGTAAGCCAAAAATGATTGTACCAGTGTGTGTGTAATAGCTACACATTAGTGAAACTAATTGTTTATGCTAGTGTCTGAATAATAAACACTCCTATGGTTAATTATTTACCTACATGATCGTAAAAGGCAGATATCAAACATACACTGGCATCCATACAACCTATACACCATGACAAAGTGAGAATATGATGCAAGGCGGGGGGAGGTCTAACATAAAAGCACTGGGATTAAAGCAGCCATTTTAAGTCAGCATCTATCTTAGGTGCCTGATATTGTCATCCATTTTGTGTATTGTCTGCTTGAAAGTGGAATGAGAATGGAAATTTGAAAGGGATTTTGTTTTGCTTCTTCTTTTTAAGTGATAATAAGCTGTTCAGCTAACCACAAGACCTTGAAGATGGGAGAAAAGCACCAATGTTATGAAAAGATACTATAGATAACAAGCATGTCTCGCATTCCGGGGGAGGTTCCCATGGTCATGTACACCCTTTCTCAGAAATCTCGTATATAGAGAAAAGGTCACCGGCCTGTATAAGGTGGTATAGTGAGTAATTTCCTTTTTAATATGAATCTCATAGTTATGCTATTAACTCAATGTGTTCATTTTCATATTTTGTTTATCTTATATGCTTACGTAGTGACGCACACGCAACCTCGTATAGGGGGCAAGGGCTTAGTATTTTGGGTATAAATAGAGCCTGTATGCCAGTATGTCGTGGGGGAGTTTTATTTTGAAACTTCCTTCTATGTGTGCACACGTACACTAAATAAACTTATTTGTTATTCTGCAAATAATCCTCAGATGTGTCTTATTTATTCACGCTTTTCACAGATGGCGCCCGAATAGGGACACAAATATACCGGAAGCTGAGCACCTGAAAAAAACACTCCTTGGTCACTCAAACCTGAGCACTCATAAGAATCAAGGTAAAAGGCACCTTTTGAGGAAAGCCTGAGTTTAAAAAGTTGTTTTGAGTGATGTGCAGAGAGATGTGTTTTGGAGGGTGTCTCAATCTGGGTTGACAGGGTTACCTAGCAGTTTCAAATGAGTTTATTAATCTCTGCTCCTGTATCCATTTTAAAGTGTAAGAGTTGTAATGTTTTGTTAGGGACTAAGGTGAGAGTCCCATTAAAAGTTTTGAAGTTTTGGTGATGAAGGTGAGTGTTTGTATGCTTAAAGGATTGTTTTCAGACAGTCCTGGGTTGTGATAAATACTTTTTGTTGTCTGAGCAAGACGGGTCCCTGATTGTACATTTGCTCTGTCTTGTCATTTACATACCAAGTGAGTTTATTCATAGATATCTGTTTAGAAGGTCTTATCTGTATCCATGTTATAAAAGAGTTGTAAGGTTTATCAGGACTGGGTTGGACCCGCTGAAGTAATTCAAGTTTTTTCTTTGGTATAGTTATGGAGAAAAAATATGATTGAGGATCAGTCTCGTGACAGGTCCTTATTTGCATATTTACACTATTCAGAACAATAACATGCCAAAAGAGTTGTATGTAATCAGCTTGCATTGATTATTGTATCAGGAGTATTGTACAGGTCAATTAAATTTGAGTACTGTAGCAGGAGAATAATGGGAGACCAAAGTTCTCAAAATTTGCCGTTAGAGGTTGTGTGTCTGCAGACAAAAATAATAAAGAATGGATACAGAGAACAAAAAGAGACAATATAAATATGTTTTGTTGGCCAATGAAAATATACATGCAAGTTCAAGTGAAAAAACACATGCAAGTCCCAGTGAAAAACACACCACCTCAATGAAAAAAGTTTGTTTGCAATAAATTACTATGGAAAGAAGAGTGAACCTACTGCTGCGGCCAAGTTTATTCGAGCATTTGCCCGTTCTTGGCCGCAGCAGTATCCTGGCGCGCGCCGGAGGGTGACGGGCGCGCGCCGAAGCAGCGGAAGAGCGCCCTCCGATCGGGGCGCTCTCCCTACCGCTGCCGGGTCCGCCAGGTCCCCCGGAACCCCCTGCCGCCGTCCCGCGATCGCGGGACACCAGGGCTCCCTCGGGGAGCCCTGGACGCGCGTGCAGGGGGCGCAGGCTCCCGATGACGCGTGACCGCGCGGCACGCCGAGGGGCGGCCACTAGCAAGCCGGGAAATCTCCCGGCTTGCGGAACCGGCCACACTTTAATAAAGTGTGTCGGTAGTGTATGGGCAGCTGCACCGGTTTTCTTATTTGTAAGAATGCGAACGCAAGGGCTCATAGTGGAACCTTCTAACTTTCAGTAATCCCTGTGTGTCTGTGGCAGTAAAAATCTTTGTATTTTATGAGGTTTTTGTGGCTAAAGTTTGGCATGGCATGACCGGCTGACTGAAGCGGCCGAAATCAGGTGTGCACGTATCAGCTTTTCCTTCCATTTCCCCACAAGCAATAAGTCGTTATAAATCATTTCCTGATATAAACTCAAGTTTCGGTGCCGGCAAGTAAAATTGTTGTGCCCTTGATGGAGAGTTGCCAGATGGATTTGATACCGTAATGCATTTTTCCTGAATGATTACCTGTATGAAAGATAAACCATGCTAAGTATAACATGTGTATACAAATTACCATCCAAGAACTTGCAAGTACTTACAAAAACATGAATATTATTTGCTCACAATGAAGTCTAAATTTTTAAAACGTTTTAAAAAGGTGTACATCATAAGCTATAGAAGGATTAAAGAATGCGGGAAAGAAAGGGCATATATTAAGCTCTGTCACTGGTGAAAGTTTAAAGGGTTTATTCATTTTGGCCATGCGGATAAGTTTTTAAAAACCAGGAGATACAGTATTCTTTTTTCCTTCTGCTCAAATGTCTGCAAGAAAGAGAATCAGAATAACAGCAGCACAGATCGTGCCCCCACCTTTTTCTCCAGCTTGAGGAATGTGCAAAGATACGAAAGTTAACTCAAAAGCTCCGGAGCATCAAAGTAATTTTAAATTCTGGTTATTTATGAGAATAAAGAAAAAGAAGGGAACTTTTAATAATTTAGTTGCAGGATGAAATTGTTTTGTAAATAGGGAAGAAATGTTTTTCTTTTATTTGTTCGTTATTTTTGTGATGTTGTTTAGCTGTGTATGAGAGAAGTTTTTGTATTGTGGTGTTCTGTATTGTGTGTGTCAAAAAGTCAGGGAGCGCAGACACCAGGATGACCATGTAGGGAAAAGAAAACACATAACACAAATGATAGTGCGATCCTGTATGGTAGGGAAATGATGCAACTGGAAATGCAAACATACACAGTGGACAAAGATATGAATTGCCACTACTTAAAACCTCTATGATTGGGAAATAATGCAGCTGGAAATGCAATAATGCACAGTTGTCACAAATAAGAATTGGCACACAGATGTGGGGGAAAAAATTGTTTAGTTGAAAAACATCAGGGAGCACACAGATGCAATGGGAACTTACAGAAAAGCCCCAGAATAAAGTCAATGGAAATAGAGCTCAGTCTGTGTCCGTTGTGGGAGATAAAACCTGTATGTGGTGAAACTGCTGCAGGGGGTCAAGCTGCGCCGGCGATTCCTCCACTGCCAGTCACCACAGGACTTCCGGGTTTGGTTCTCTCCACCAGTCTTCTGCACCACGTGACTGCGTCACACTGCGGGCACAGCGGGCTTCTATAGGTACAGGAACCAGAGACTCCCCCCTCTCCAGTGGGGGTCTACACATTCAATAGCTCTGTATGTGAGGCCTGCAGGATTACCATTGTGTGTTTGCATAAAATGCTTTGGCACACTATGCGTTAATACCTTCCTCCTGATATTTCCCACATGTTCCAAAATGCGTGTCCTAAGGTGTCTTATAGTCTTTCCCACATATTGGAGGCCGCAGGGGCACTCCAATAAGTAGACAACGAAATTAGTCCTACAATTGGCAAAATGTTTCATTTTAAAGACCTCACCAGTTATGTTTGATTTAAAATCTAGTATATTTTTAGAAGCGAAAGAGCAGGCCTTACAGCTAATACATTTATAAAATCCTTTTGGTTTTGTTAGCCACCCCTCTTGTGCTTCTGTTTTAAAAGCGCTTGGAGCCAAACGTTTTTTTTTTAGATTGGGGGCTCTTTTAAAAATTACCCTGGGTCTATCTTCTAATAAACAGCCCAACACTGGATCATCTTTTAAAATGTGCCAGTATTTATTGATGATACCTTTAATTTCTGCAGCCTTCCTATTGTCTTAATTTAGGTTGCAGAAGAGAGGCACGATCAATTTCATTGGTTTTTCGCATTGCCTCCATAACGGTTGATGTATCATACTCTCCATCTAAAAATCTTTTCTGTATAATGTTCGATTGACTCTGAAAGTCTGCCTCCTTACTGCAATTATGCTTGATGCATTTCAACTGCCCAAATTGTATATTTTGGATCCAGCCTGGATGGTGGCAGTTGGATCGTAGAACATAATTATTGGAATCAACAGGTGTAAAAAAAGTATTAGTGTTCAGTTGATCATTCTCGATGAAAATTAATAGGTCTAAGAACTCAACTTGGACTGGACTATACTTGCTAGTAACCCGAAGATTAAAGGGGTTTGCATCTAGGTATTGTAAAATGCAATTTAGGGATGTCTCATCACCTCGCCAAATGAAAAAAATGTCATCAATATATCTATGCCAGAGGACCAGGTTCGAGCCAAATGGGTTCTGGGACCAGATATAATCTAGTTCCCAGATGCCCATGAACAAGTTCGCATAGCTTGGAGCGAACCTGGTCCCCATAGCGGTCCCACACTTTTGTACATTAAACATATCTTTAAAAGAAAAATAATTGTGTTCCAGGATAAAAACTATGCTATCTACTATAAAGTCGACTTGGTCCGGCATCAGATCTTGATCTCCCATCAAGGTTCTCCGTATGGCACCTACACCTCGGTTGTGATTTATTGAAGTGTATAATGATGTGACAACTGTTGTCACTAAAAAGCAACCTTTTTCCCATTTTGTTTTGTTGAGGATTTCTAATACCTGCATGGAGTCTCTTAAATAAGATCGGATCTTCGTGACGTATTTAATTAAAAAAACGTCAATATATTCTGACAGATTTTCTGTTATGGACCCAATCCCTGAGATAATAGGTCTCCCGGGCGGTTCTTGTAAATTTTTGTGAATCTTCCGGAGAAAATAATAATCGGTTTTGTTACACTAAGATATAGAAATTCTTTTTCATTCAAAATATCTTTTTGTTTCCCCTTTAATAAATGTACATCTAGAGCATCTAAAAACATTTTTGTGGGATCTCTTATAAGTTTCTCATAAGTTGAGGTATCACTTAAAATTCTGGCTGCCTCTTTAATATACTAACTCTTATCCATTACAACCACACCTCCCCCCTTTTCGGCTTGCTTTATGATGATCCTATCATCATCCATTAATTGTTTAAGCGCTGTGCACTCTGCAGGGCTTAGATTGTTGCGAAAAGGCTTCTTATCTTGCAATTTGCCAAAGCTTTTTAAGACTAAATGGTAAAAGGTGTCTAGATATGGAACTGTACTATAACTTGGGTAAAAGGTTTATTTCCTCTTTAGAGACGTATGTTTAAAATGGAGACTCGTCTCATTCTCATCTCCTATATTAATGGACTGATTGGTCATGTCTCTCTCGTTAGATTGCGGGGTACTATTTTTTAACAGAAAAAATCTTTTCAATGCCAGTTTCCGTGAGGATACTTGTTTGCATCTAAAAATAGCAAACCTATTAGGTCCTATGATGGGAGCAAATTAGCACTTCTTTAGGATTGAATTTTGTGGGGTTTAAAACTATAGTGCTAAAGAAGATACTGCTCAATGATTCGTTGGTTTCGACCTTTTTCCCCCTTCTTCCTCTCTTTCCCCTAGGCTTCTTTTCCTTTGGGGTTTTGGTGTCTTGTGTTCCCAACTCTGATCCTCCAGTGCTGCATACCTGTTCAGGTCTTCCCATCTGCTGTGATGGGGACGTTGTCTAAAAAATGGGAGCTCGTATTGTAACTACTATCATTCTTCTGCTGCTCTTTCCTAGGACTATGGATAAATCTGCTGGATTTGCTTCATGGTCTGCCTTCTTCTCTCCTATCTAAATCTTTGGATTTCTCCTCTCTACCTGGTCTATCTCTGGATCTATCTCTTCTACACTGGCGACACACTTTATTCGAGCTAGGCTAGTCCCATGAATTCGGGAATACCCGGGTGTATTGAGGTTTGTAACTGTTTTCTGCCCGAGTGCATTGAGGTATTTTCCAGGCAGGGTTTGAAGCATTTTATTCCCGCTGGCTGCAATACTGCACAGTATATATATATATACTGCATTACAATTCATGAATTTATGCCATCTGGTAGACACGCGAAGCATTGCAGCCTATTAAATCCTAATCATTATCATTTAACAGATCAGCCGCCCGTCAGCCAGGCATGAACCCAGGCTGGGAAGGCAAACGCAACGGGGCTTGTCAGAGGTGAGGAGCGGCGCATTCCAGGTATCTGCCAGGTACATACTGGGTATTTGCTCGAATAAAGTGTGTCGGTGCAGTAGTTGGTAGGCCTCTCAGGTCTTCTCGATTAAATTCTTTAGATTCAGGGGATTTTCTTGAAGATCTCATATCTCGTGTAGGACTATTCTTACGGGGTATTCTTGGTGATTTATCTCTATGGCCCCCTCTATTGGATAGACTATTGGTCTCTTGTTAATTAGTGGCAGATTGGGCTTCCCCCTGAGATGTTTTTCGTCGGGTGGGGGAATCTGATTTAGATGGCTTAGAGTAAGTCACTCCTCCTTTTGCTTGAGTGGGAAAAGGTCTATAATGATTACTGGGATCTCGTCTATTAAAGGAATTCTTATTATCGGCGATCTTAAGTTTCTTCCAACTTCTATAATTTCCACTAATATAATCCTCTTCATCCCTATCGAATTTAATTGATTTAGCTTCTATAATACCAATCTCTAATTTATCAATCACCTCTTGTACTTCTTTATCTTTTTTCTTAAACTCTTCTGTATGTGCTAAAGTCTCTATTGCAATTTGGATTTTATTAATTTCTGTATCCATTAATCCTAAAGATTTTTTATGATGAGCCGTTATGAGGCGCATCAACTCAAAGAAACATTCATCTAAGGTTTTGTCCCAAACTTTGTCAAATTTCTCATCCTCGAAATCAAAAGTGGGATTCTTAAATAATCTCAGGCCCCTCGGGATCCTTCCCTCATGTAAATATTTTTCAAGAAAGATGAGATCCCACCATTTGTGGGTCTCTTTGACTAGTAATCGTTCTAATTTATTGAACTAATTTATTAAAAAATCCTGTTTAGATACTTCTGATTTAATCAGTAAAGTTTTGATGTCTCTACTTCTCAAAAGAAGTCTTGTGAAGACGTTATCTGTGACACTGTCTGAGAAATCTTCAACAATGGTACCTATTGTATCTGGAACATCCACAGGTTCAGCCATTAGTGACAGGAAGTGAATGCAGGGATACAAAAATCACCAGGCGCTCCTAGGGGTGTTCCAGATGGGAAGAATAAATACAATATAAAGAAACAGGAATACAGATAATAAAAATGAAAATATACGACCAGTGTTCAAATTGCAGCTCGACCTTCAATGGATCTTCCTTGTAGATCCTTAACTAGTTGCAGTGTCAAAAAGTCAGGGAGCGCAGACACCAGGATGAACATGTAGGAAAAAGAAAAGACATAACACAAATGATAGTGCGATCCTGTATGGTAGGGGAATGATGCAACTGGAAATGCAAACATACACAGTGGACAAAGATATGAATTGCCACTACTTAAAACCTCTATGATTGGGAAATAATGCAGCTGGAAATGCAATAATGCACAGTTGTCACAAATAAGAATTGGCACACAGATATGGGAAAAAAATAGTTTAGTTGAAAAACATCAGGGAGCACACAGATGCAATGGGAACTTACAGAAAAGCCCCAGAATAAAGGCAATGGAAATAGAGCTCAGTCTGTGTCCGTTGTGGGAGATAAAACCTGTATGTGGTGAAACTGCTGCAGGGGGTCAAGCTGCGCCGGCGATTCCTCCACTGCCAGTCACCACAGGACTTCCGGGTTTGGTTCTCTCCACCAGTCTTCTGCACCACGTGACTGCGTCACACTGCGGGCACAGCGGGCTTCTATAGGTACAGGAACCAGAGACTCCCCCCTCTCCAGTGGGGGTCTACACATTCAATAGATAGCTCTGTATGTGAGGCCTGCAGGATTACCATTGTGTGTTTGCATAAAATGCTTTGGCACACTATGCGTTAATACCTTCCTCCTGATATTTCCCACATGTTCCAAAATGCGTGTCCTAAGGGGGTCTTATAGTCTTTCCCACATATTGGAGGCTGCAGGGGCACTCCAATAAGTAGACAACGAAATTAGTCCTACAATTGGCAAAATGTTTCATTTTAAAGACCTCACCAGTTATGTTTGTTATGCCCATCACAGCAGATGGGAAGACCTGAACAGGTATGCAGCACTGGAGGATCAGAGTTGGGAACACAAGACACCAAAACCCCAAAGGAAAAGAAGCCTAGGGGAAAGAGAGGAAGAAGGGGGAAAAAGGTCGAAACCAACGAATCATTGAGCAGTATCTTCAATCTTAGCACTATAGTTTTAACCCCAGCACAAAATTCAATCCTAAAGAAAGTGCTTAATTTGCTCCCATCATAGGACCTAATAGGTTTGTGCTATTTTTAGATGCAAACAAGTATCTACGGAAACTGGCATTGAAAAGATTTTTTCTGTTAAAAAATAGTATCCCGCAATCTAACGAGAGAGACATGACCAATCAGTCCATTAATATAGGAGATGAGAATGAGACGAGTCTCCATTTTAAACATACGTCTCTAAAGAGGAAATAAACCTTTTACCCAAGTTTTAGTACAGGTCCATATCTAGACACCTTTTACCATTTAGTCTTAAAAAGCTTTGGCAAATTGCAAGATAATAAGCCTTTTCGCAACAATCTAAGCATTGCAGAGCGCACAGCGCTTAAACAATTAATGGATGATGATAGGATCATCATAAAGCAAGCCGATAAGGGGAGAGGTGTGGTTGTAATGGTTAAGAGTTAGTATATTAAAGAGGCAGCCAGAATTTTAAGTGATACCACAACTTATGAGAAACTTAAAAGAGATCCCACAAAAATGTTTTTAGATGCTCTAGATGTACATTTATTAAAGGGGAAACAAAATGATATTTTGAATGAAAAAGAATTTCTATATCTTAGTGTAACAAAACCGATTATTATTTTTTCCCGAAGATTCACAAAAATTTACAAGAACCACCCGGGAGACCTATTATCTCAGGGATTGGGTCCATAACAGAAAATCTGTCAGAATATATTGACGTTTTTTTAATTAAATACGTCACGAAGATCCGATCTTATTTAAGAGACTCCATGCAGGTATTAGAAATCCTCAACAAAACAAAATGGGAAAAAGGTTGCTTTTTAGTGACAACAGTTGTCACATCATTATACACTTCAATAAATCACAACCAAGGTGTAGGTGTCATACGGAGAACCTTGATGGGAGATCCAGATCTGATGCCGGACCAAGTCGACTTTATAGTAGATAGCATAGTTTTTATCCTGGAACACAATTATTTTTCTTTTAAAGATATGTTTAATGTACAAAAGTGTGGGAGCGCTATGGGGACCAGGTTCGCTCCAAGCTATGTGAACTTGTTCATGGGCGTCTGGGAACTAGATTATATCTGGTCCCAGAACCCATTTTGCGTGAACCTGGTCCTCTGGCATAGATATATCGATGATATTTTTTTCATTTGGCGAGGTGATGAGACATCCCTAAATTGCTTTTTACAATACCTAGATGCAAACCCCTTTAATCTTCGCTTTACTAGCAAGTATAGTCCAGTCCAAGTTGAGTTCTTAGACCTATTAACTTTCATCGAGAATGATCAACTGAACACTAATACTTTTTTTAAACCTCTTGATTTCAATAATTACGTTCTACGATCCAGCTGCCACCATCCAGGCTGGATCCAAAATATACCATTTGGGCAGTTGAAACACATCAAGCGTAATTGCAGTAAGGAGGCAGACTTTCAGAGTCAATCGAAAATTATACAGAAAAGATTTTTAGATAGAAAGTATGATACATCAACCGTTATGGAGGCAATGCGAAAAACCAATGAAATTGATCGTGCCTCTCTTCTGCAACCTAAATTAAGACAACAGAATGAAATAAGCTTTCAAACTGCTTTCATTACGCCTTACAATAGGAAGGCTACAGAAATTAAAGGTATCATCAATAAATACTGGCACATTTTTAAAGATGATCCAGTGTTGGGCAGTGTATTAGAAGATAGACCCAGGGTAATTTTTAAAAGAGCCCCCAATCTAAAAAAAACGTTTGACTCCAAGCGCTTTTAAAACAGAAACACAAGAGGGGTGGCTAACAAAACCAAAAGGATTTTATAAATGTATTAGCTGTAAGGCCTGCTCTTTCGCTTCTAAAAATAAACTAGATTTTAAATCAAACATAACTGGTGAGGTCTTTAAAATGAAACATTTTGCCAATTGTAGGACTAATTTCGTTGTCTACTTATTGGAGTGCCTCTGCGGCCACCAATATGTAGGAAAAACTATATGACCCCTTAGGACACGCATTTTGGAACATGTGGGAAATATCAGGAGGAAGGTTTTAACGCATAGTGTGCCAAAGCATTTTATTCAAGCACACAATGGTAATCCTGCAGGCCTCACATACAGAGCTATTGAATGTGTAGACCCCCACTGGAGAGGGGGGAGTCTCTAGTTCCTGTACCCATAGAAGCCCGCTGTGCATGCAGTGTGATGCAGTCACATGGTGCGAAAGACTGGTTTAGAGAACCAAACCCAGAAGTCCTGTGGTGACTGGCAGTGGAGGAATCGCCGGCGCATCTTGACCCCCTGCAGCAGTTTCACCACATACAGGTTTTATCTCCCACAACGGACACAGGCTGAGCTCTATTTCCATTGCCTTTATTCTGGGGCTTTTCTGTAAGTTCCCATTGCATCTGTGTGCTCCCTGATGTTTTTCAACTAAACTATTTTTTTCCCCGGGATTAAGGAACGTTACAGAAAAGCCCCAGAATAAAGGCAATGAAATAGAGCTCAGCCTGTGTCCGTTGAGGATAAAACCTGTATGTGGTGAAACTGCTGCAGGGGTCAAGATGCGCCGGCGATTCCTCCACTGCCAGTCACCACAGGACTTCTGGGTTTTGGTTCTCTAAACCAGTCTTTCGCCCATGTGACTGCATCACCTGCATGCACAGCGGGCTTCTATGGGTACAGGAAACTAGAGATCCCCCCTTCCTGCGTGGGTCTACACATTCAATAGCTCTGTATGTGAGGCCTGCAGGATTACCATTGTGTGCTTGAATAAAATGCTTTGGCACACTATGCGTTAAAACCTCCTCCTGATATTTCCCACATGTTCCACAAATGCGTGTCCTAAGGGGTCATATAGTTTTTCCTACATATTGGTGGCCGCAGAGGCACTCCAATAAGTAGACAACGAAATTAGTCCTACAATTGGCAAAATGTTTCATTTTAAAGACCTCACCAGTTATGTTTGATTTAAAATCTAGTTTATTTTTAAAGCGAAAGAGCAGGCCTTACAGCTAATACATTTATAAAATCCTTTTGGTTTGTTAGCCACCCTCTTGTGTTTCTGTTTTTAAAACGCGCTTGGAGTCAAACGTTTTTTTATGATTGGGGCTCTTTAAAAATACCCTGGGTCTATCTTCTAATACACTGCCCACACGGGATCATCTTTAAAAATGTGCCAGTATTTATTGTATACCTTTAATTTCGTAGCCTTCCTATTGTAAGGCGTAATGAAAGCAGTTTGAAAGCATTTTCATTCTGTTGTCTTAATTTAGGTTGCAGAAGAGAGGCACGATCATTTCATTGGTTTTTCGCATTGCTCCATAACGGTTGATTATCATACTTTCTATCTAAAAATCTTTTCTGTATAATTTTCGATTGACTCTGAAAGTCTGCCCTCCTTACTGCAATTACGCTTGATGTGTTTCAACTGCCCAAATGGTATATTTGGATCCAGCCTGGATGGTGGCAGCTGGATCGTAGAACGTAATTATTGAAATCAAGAGGTTAAAAAAAGTATAGTGTTCAGTTGATCATTCTCGATGAAAGTTAATAGGTCAAAACTCAACTTGGACTGGACTATACTTGCTAGTAAAGCGAAGATTAAAGGGTGTTGCATCTAGGTATTGTAAAAAGCATTTAGGGATGTCTCATCACCTCGCCAATGAAAAAAATATCATCGATATATCTATGCCAGAGGACCAGGTTCACGCAAAATGGGTTCTGGGACAGATATAATCTAGTTCCCAACGCCCATGAACAAGTTCACATAGCTTGGAGCGAACCTGGTCCCCATAGCGCTCCCACATCTTTGTACATAAACATATCTTTAAAAGAAAATAATTGTGTTCCAGTTAAAAACTATGCTATCTACTATAAAGTCGACTTGGTCCGGCATCAGATCTGGATCTCCATCAAGGTTCTCCGTATGACACCTACACCTTGGTTGTGTATTTATTGAAGTGTATAATGATGTGACAACTGTTGTCACTAAAAAGCAACCTTTTCCCATTTTGTTTTGTTGAGGATTTCAATACCTGCATGGAGTCCTCTTAAATAAGATCGATCTTCGTGACGTATTTAATTAAAAAAACGTCAATATATTCTGACAGATTTCTGTATATGGACCAATCCCTGAGATAAAGGTCTCCCGGGTGGTCAATATCACCTAAAACCTGAAAACTGCCAGAGTTGTCCCAACTTTCTAAAGTGGGGCCAAAAAAACACTGTCTTAAACACAGGCCACATCTCTTTCTCCAATACTATCCACAGGTCATGGAAAAAATATTCACTCCCAATTAAGCAATTATTTACCAATACAAATTTCCCTACCAATCCAATCTGGCTTTTTACCTAAACACTCCACTGTAACTATTTGCTAAAAATTTGAAATGCCTTGTATATAAGTATACCCTGTTCCTTATACTGCTTTTGCAACTATGTATCCCCTTGTATTTAACCCTAGCACAACACACACCAAAAAACCCAGAGTGGTGACTCCCAATTCACCACTTTGGCAAACCATTCTAGATTACACAGCAATTTTGACAATAACCACTGCTATGGACACCTTTGAAAAAATAAATGGTTAAAGTTATAAAATTACATCACATATTCAGTTAATAGAACAAATAATTTTGTATAGGACTTCACATCATGTCTTGTAATATAATCTTTGCACAGTGCCGAGTACACGGTGTCGCTTTATATTTTTAAAGACACTCCGCATTATTATTTATTTGAATACAAAATAATTTCAGAATTTGTTTATCTCGGGCAATTAGCCAGCCCGGGCGTTTCGCCAAATGAGCCTGAACAGATAAGATAACGGCACACGGCTTTCTTCCTAAAAAAATAATAATATTGGATTGAAACTTTGCTTAAAGTTTAGATACATGGAGCTCTATCTAGAGCCCTAAGAACTACATTTTTTATGGCTCCTCAAAAATTAAAAACGTGACTTTTATAGATGAGGTTATATCACTTCTAACACACAACATAGCTCCCAACGTTCACTGCTATCTCCCTCCACTCAGTTCTTTTAATGCCTCGTTTGAACTCTCATACTTTCACAGACTTCTCTTCATCCAAATTTATGCTATCTGTTTTCAATTCTGCCCTTCTCAAGCTAAACAAACCTACTTCTCTCCATTAATCAACACTCACAAGTCTAACCCACACTGACTCTTACTTCATCTCATCTAGACTTTGCGACTATTTTAAGGAAAAGGTTGAAATCCTAACACAGACATTCCTCTTTTTCTCCTGATCCTACTTCGCTCCTGCTTTCCTTGACTCTTTTTCACTGTCTCAGAAGAGAGTGTCCATCACTGTTGATTCCCTTCTCCTATATTGATAACTCATTCCATTCTCCCTATTTTGTGCCTCACAAACTGCAATCTTCCCCCATAACATTTTTCCTTCTCAACTCACCCTCCCCCCCACCTTTCCTCCACGCCTACTCGTTCCTATCCGTCTCTCTCTTTCCACTCCAGCTCCTCCACCACCACTGTTGTTCCGTCTCATTATTACCGCTAATCTCTCTTTCCCTTTTATCTCCTTCCAACATGTAACAGTTATACCATGATTCAAAAATAGCAATCGACCCTACCGTCTTTCTAACTACTGACTGTCTTGTATTCTCTTGCTTGCTCCAGTTTCTCAACACCTATTCTCTCCTTAACCCTCTACAATCTGACTTCTTCATGCTCCTCCACGAGACAATTCTCACTAAAATAACTGATGACCTATATGTGCAAAGACCAGAGGTCATTCACTCGTTCAATTCCTCACCCTCTCTGAAGCATTTGCCTTTGTGGACCCCATTCTTCTCTTTTCTCTGTATACACTCTCTCTAGGTGACCTAATAACATCTTTGGGTTTAAATATCACCTCTATGTGATGACACACACATTTACTTTCAACCCCTGACCTTACACCTGCGTACCAACACAGTTTCTGAATGGTCTTTTGTTATCTCATCCGGATGGCCCTCCTTCGCTTTAAACTTAAATGGCAAAACAAGAGTTCCTTATACTTCCTCCCAACCTGACCCTATTATCTCCTTCCACATTACTCTTCAAGTACAGTACAATCTTTCATCCAGTAGCCCAAGCACGCTGCTTAGGGGTCACACAGAACTTCTCTCTCATATTTTCCTCTCTCATTCAAAACATTTCTATAAACCTGTCGCTTTTTCCTCCACAATATCACAAAGATACACATGTTCCTCTGTTGCTCAAGTGTTAAAACTCTGATTCAGGCCCCTCTTTCCCCATTCTTGATAACTGTAATCCCCTGCTATCCCGTCTTCCTGACTTTCACCTGTCTTCCTACAATCTATCCTAAACGCTGCTGCCAGAATCACTCTACTCTTTAAAACTGATTCTGCGTTTTCCCTCTGAAATTCCCTCTCCTGGCTTCTAATCAAATCCTACTGTCTCTGTACGCTCTCCCTACCACCAATTAGATTGTAAGCTCCTAGTGCAGGGACTTCTCTTCCTTAGTTTCTGGATCACTTATTCCATGACCTATTACCTTTACCATTTGCTACCTTTATGATAACGACGTGCACCTCTCCAGTGAAGCGCTATGCCACACTAATGGCGTTATATACATAAAGACATACAATACAATATATAATTCAAACAATGTTGTGAGCTTTACCCGCATTTATTTAAACAAAAAAATATTCCTAAACATATCCTAATCCTATAGAAATAAAATTGAAATGTGTTTATACTGGTTACACACAATACAGAAATACAAAAATCACCAGACGCGCCTAAGGGTGTTCCAGATGGGAAGAATAAATACAAAATAAAGAAACAGAATACAGATAATAAAAATGAAAATATACGACCAGTGTTCAAATTGCAGCTCGACCTTCAATGGATCTTCCTTGTAGATCCTTAACTAGTGGCAGTGGTTAAAAATTCAGGGAGCGCAGACACACAGGTATGAACATGTAGGAAAAGAAAAAACACATAACACAAATGATAGTGCGATCCTGTATGGTAGGGGAATGATGCAATGGAAATGCAACATACACAGTGGACAAAGATATGAATTGCCACTCCTTAAAACCTCTATGATTGGAAATAATGCAGCTGGAAATGCAATAATGCACAGTTGTCACAAATAAGAATTGACACAACAGATGTGGCCGCATCTGTGTGCTCCCTGATGTTTTTCAACTAAACTATTTTTTTCCCCACATCTGTGTGTCAATTCTTATTTGTGACAACTGTGCATTATTGCATTTCCAGCTGCATTATTTCCCAATCATAGAGGTTTTAAGTAGTGGCAATTCATATCTTTGTCCACTGTGTATGTTTGCATTTCCAGTTGCATCATTCCCCTACCATACAGGATCGCACTATCATTTGTGTTATGTGTTTTCTTTTCCCTACATGTTCATCCTGGTGTCTGCGCTCCCTGAATTTTTAACACTGCAACTAGTTAAGGATCTACAAGGAAGATCCATTGAAGGTCGAGCTGCAATTTGAACACTGGTCGTATATTTTCATTTTTATTATCTGTATTCCTGTTTCTTTATTTTGTATTTATTCTTCCCATCTGGAACACCCTTAGGCGCGTCTGGTGATTTTTGTATTTCTGTATTGTGTGTAACCAGTATAAACACATTTCAATTTTATTTCTATAGGATTAGGATATGTTTAGGAATATTTTTTTGTTTAAATATGCGGGTAAAAGCTCACAAGCATTGTTTGAATTATATATTGTATTGTATGTCTTTATGTATATAACGCCATTAGTGTGCATAGCGCTTCACTGGAGAGGTGCACGTCGTTATCATAAAGGTAGCAAATGGTAAAGGTAATAGGTCATGGAATAAGTGATCCAGAAACATTAAGGAAGAGAAGTCCCTGCACTGAGGAGCTTACAATCTAATTGGTAGGTAGGGAGAGCGTACAGAGACAGTAGGATTTGATTAGAAGCCAGGAGAGGAATTTCAGGAGGGAAAACGCAGAATCAGAGTTTAAAGAGTAGAGTGATTCTGGCAGCAGCGTTTAGGATAGATTGTAGGGAAGACAGGTGAAAGTCAGGAAGACGGGATAGCAGGGGATTACAGTTATCAAGATGGGAGAGAATGAGGGCCTGAATCAGAGTTTTAACAGTTGAGCAACAGAGGAACATGTGTATCTTTGTGATATTGTGGAGGAAAAAGCGACAGGTTATAGAAATGTTTTGAATGAGAGAGGAGAATATGAGAGAGAAGTTCTGTGTGACCCCTAAGCAGCGTGCTTGGGCTACTGGATGAAAGATTGTACTGTACTTGAAGAGTAATGTGGAAGGAGATAATAGGGTCAGGTTTGGGAGGAAGTATAAGGAACTCTGTTTTTGCCATGTTAAGTTTAAAGCGAAGGAGGGCCATCCAGGATGAGATAACAGAAAGACATTCAGAAACTGTGGTTGGTACAGCAGGTGTAAGGTCAGGGGTTGAAAAGTAAATGTGTGTGTCATCAGCATAGAGGTGATATTTAAACCCAAGAGATGTTATTAGGTCACCTAGAGAGAGTGTATACAGAGAAAAGAGAAGAATGGGGTCCACAAAGGCAAATGCTTCAGAGAGGGTGAGGAATATGAACGGAGTGTAATGACCTCTGTCTTTGGCAGCATATAGGTCATCAGTTATTTTAGTGAGAATTGTCTCCGTGGAGGGAGCAGTGAAGAAGTCAGATTGTAGAGGGTTAAGGAGAGAATAGGTGTTGAGAAACTGGAGCAAGCAAGAGAATACAAGACAGTCAGTAGTTAGAAAGACAGGTAGGGTCAAGATTGCTATTTTTGAATCATGGTATAACTGTTACATGTTTGAAGGAGAATGGAAAGTTATCAGAGTAGAGGGAGAAGAGGAGATCAACAGTGATGGTGACACTCTCTTCTGAGACAGTGGAAAAAGAGTCAAGGAAAGCAGGAAGCGAAGTAGGATAGGAGGAAAAAGAGGGAATGTTCTGAGTTATGGATTTCACCTTTTCCTTAAAATAGTCAGCAAAGTCCTGAGATGAGATGAAGGAAGAGTCAGTGTGGGTTAGACTTGTGAGTGTTGATTAATGGAGAGAAGTAGGTTTGTTTAGCTTGAGAAAGGGCAGAATTGAAACAGGATAGCATAAATTTGTAGTGAAGGAAGTCTGTGAAAGTATGAGAGTTCAAACAGAAGGCATTAAAAAGAACTGAGTGGAGGGAGATAGCATGAACGTGTGGGAGCTATGTGTGTGTTAAGAAGTGATATAACCTCAGCTATATAAAAGTCCCGTTATTTAATTTTTGAGAGGCCATAAAAAATGTAGTTCTTAGGGCTCTAGATAGAGCTCCATGTATCTAAACTTTAAGCAAAAGTTTCAATCCAATAATTATTATTTTTTTTAGGAAGAAGCCGTTGTGCCGTTATCTTATCTGTTCAGGCTCATTTGGCGAAACGCCCGGGCTGGCTAATTGCCCGAGATAAACAAATTCTGAAATTATTTTGTAGTCAAATAAATAATAATGCGGAGTGTCTTTAAAAATATAAAGCTGACCGTGTACTCGGCACTGTGCAAAGAGATTATATTACAAGACATTAGTGTGAAGTCCTATACAAAATTATTTGTCTATTAACTGAATATGTGATGTATTTTATAACTTTTAACCATTTATTTTTTCAAAGGTGTCCATAAGCAGTGGTTATTGTCAAAATTGCTGTGTAATCTAGAATGGTTTGCCAGGAAGTGGTGAATTGGGAGTCACCACTCTGGGTTTTTTGGTGTGTGTTGTGCATAGGGTTAAATAAAGGGGATACATAGTTGCAAAAGCAGTTACATAAGTGAACAGGGTATACATTATATACAAGGCATTTCAAATTTTTAGCAGAATAGTTACAGTGGAGTGTTTAGGTAAAAGCCAGATTGGGATTGGCTAGGGAAATTTGTATTGGTAAAATAATTGCTTAATTGGGAGTGAATATTTTTCCATGACTGTGGATAGTATTGGGAGAAGAGAGATTGGCCTGTAGTTTAAGACAGTGTTTTTTGCCCCCACTTTAGAAGATTGGGACAACTCTGGCAGTTTTCCAGGTTTTAGGGATATTGCCTGCAGACAGGATAGAATTAACTATGGAAGCAATTCGTTTGGCAATGGCTGGGGTATCAAAGTCAGTTTCACATTGGCTACTTAGTTTTAATTTGAGGAACATTAATAGGGGATACCTCTGTCTATATGCGGATGCTAAGACAGGAGTAAACACATTGATACAAGAATTTATTCCTAGGTATAAATTATCTCCCTATGAGACACTTATGGGATGACTTATGACTATCAGCAGTCCAAAGGAACGAATTAGGGACCATGTTATTGGTAATAAAACAATTAATAAGTCTTGTTTCCAATAACACATTTTCTGAGTCTCTCTAGGCAAAGTTGAAAGTGCACCTACTCGAGACGGGGTTAATAGTCACATATTTCCTACGCAAGCATGCTCTTCATCCCAGATGAAAAGGCCTATACTAACCACCAATACAGCAATTAAAGTGGCAGAGTTCTTTTCCTGGACCCAAAGCACGTAAAACTCATTCCAGCTCCACCAAAGACCAAAGTCACCTAAAGCACAGCCACATCAAGTTAATGTTTTCAAGGGTAAAGAAACACCCTGACAGTTAACCCCCGAGGAAAATAAGACACCAGGCTAAGGCTCGGTCTTAATCAGAATATTTATTTTCACTTTTCTTCTTTAAAAGACTCAATATTTTTATTTTTAGAGTGTGTTTAAGTTAGAAATTTAAGATGTATGTACAATTGGGCCTTGATGGGAGGATTGGTTTCCTGGAAGCGTGGCTTGTGAAAGCTCTTGTATGTGTTTTGGCAGTACTCATCACTCTATATGTATGTGTCATGTGCAGCAAAACTTTGATCCAGAAGTGTGTTGCACCCCCACTGAAAACAGGGGGTCACCCAGGGGTGTGTGTCAGCCACAAGGAAAGGATCATAAGTCAGCCATTTTGACAATCGCAGACATTGTCTGTTCTGATATTCTGAGTGAATGATGTATATAATGCGTGCAGGGGTGATGATCATGCATTCGCTTCCACAGATACCAACCCCCTTCAATTCTCAGTAATAGAATGTTGTGATGATTCTGAAAATATAGGATGATAGAGATAGAGGCCATTTCCTTTATCTAGCAACTGCATACCAAAAGAAAGGTTGCTTGCATTAAATAAGGTTTTTAGTATTATGTGTATAATTTCTGTATTTTCCCATTTTTTAAGCCAGCCTCTTTAAAGGGTGTATCACACACTAGGAACAAGAATCAATTTATGGGTCAAGTGTCTCCACCAACCAATGAAACCTGTGTAAAAATGTATGTTCAGTCAGATAACAATTTACAGGAAGGATGTGGCCTTAATTTTGCAGTTTCTAATTTCATCATTAAACCAAGAACAGGTTCAGACTAGGCTTATGGCCATACAAAACATAATTGCTTTAGACTATGTTTTAGCTTTGAAAGGAGGGGTATGTGCCCTAATTAAGGAACAATGTTGTGTTTTCATTCAAGATCCGAGTAGCAGTGTACATGAACCAGATGAAATACAAGAGATTCAAAAAAGGCTTACAAAGGGAGATGACACAGAATATCACCCATTTGGGTTAGGTGAATGGCTTGGATCACGTGGAGCAAAAAAACTTATGAATGCTTTGGTGTGTGTGGGAGTGTTACTTGTTGTCATGTATATGTGTGTCACGTGTTGCAGAGGTATGATCCACAAATGTGCTACCCCCTCTTTCAATCTAATGCCACTCTTTGCAGATGCCAGAAACAACAGTCCCTTGAAGAAAGAAGATGCCGATCACAGTTATTCAACTCCAAAAGACATGTTGGTCACAGCGCCATACGAGACTATGACAGTGAAGGGCACGCGCCCTTGTCCTCTGAGTTCTACCAATGAGCATTATCAGATGATGGAGCACCCCAGTATACAATACAAGTCTGTCTATGTGTCCCTGGACTAACATCACAACCTTAATTCTCAAAAGCAATGTTTTTAGAATAAAAAAGGAGGGAACTGACAAAGTGAGAATATGATGCAAGGAGGGGGGGGAGGTCTGACATGACAGCACTGATATCTAAGCAGCCATTTTAAGTCAGCATCCATCTTAGGTGCCTGATATTGTCATCCATTTTGTGTATTGTCTGCATGAAAGTGGAATGAGAACGGAAGTTTGAAAGGGATTTTGTTTTGCTTCTCCTTTTTAAGTGATATAATAAGCTGTTCAGCTAACCACAAGACCTTGAAGATGGGAGAAAAGCGCCAATGTTATGAAAATAAAATATAGATAAGAAGCATGTCTCGCATTCCGGGGGAGGTTCCCATGGTCATGTACACCCTTTCTCAGAAATCTCATATATAGTGAAAAGGTCACCGGCCTGTATAAGGTGGTATAGCTTAGTCATTTCATTTTTAATATAAATCTCATAGTTATGCTATTAACTCAATGTGTTCATATTCATATTTTGTTTATCTTATATGCTAACGTAGTGACGCACATGCAACCTCATATAGCAGGCGTGGGCTTAGTATTTTGGGTATAAATAGAGCCTGTATGCCAGTTTGTCGTGGGGGAGTTTTATTTTGAAACTTCCTTCTATGTGTGCACACGTACACTAAATAAACTTATTTGTTATTCTGCAAATAATCCTCAGATGTGTCTTATTTATTCACGCTTTTCACAACCACATGATAAAACTTAATGCATTAGGGATTAAATTTGAACAACTGGCTCATTAATGGAAACATGCCAATATATACTAGCATGCATCTTGCATTACATATTTAGCTTTGAATTTAACACCATATAGATCATAGAACTTTAAACTCTTTCTATACGAAGTAGTATAATTACACTTCGTCAATTATACTTTAGTTATAAAGAATATATATAACAAAAACAATTGTTAAAGTAAGTTGAATGCTATATATAGTAAACAAAAAATATAATTTAAATATTATATGATCCCAAATAGATTATAATCAATAATGATCAAAATATAATAAACCCATTATAAAAATTATTAATTATTAGGTAAATTATAACATCTATTAATTAAATCTTTTTTAGTCCACTTTAATAAATAAAATTAAAAATTAAAAAATTAAAAATAAAAATAAATGTATTGTAACTACCAGTCAAAGTAACCAATTATAATTTGTTCTCATATTACTATTATATCCCAAGCAGACATAACAAATGAAAAAAAAATACTTTTTTTAAAATCAACTTATATGATGTGTCATGAGCCAATGAGCCAATAGGACTTCTATATTCATTTGTAGTCAAAGGGTCCACAAAGTTATTCATTATCAAAGTAACCTCAGTTAACTAATTACCCAAACAAGGCACTATACTAAAATCTATATTGAAGCCCCTTGGGGTCATAGTTTGTAGTTCGTACAGTATATCCAGAAAAGCTCTCTTTTCGCTAGAAGTTTAATACGGTCACCGCCTCTCCAACTAGGTGCTAGAGTTTTTATTGCTATACATTTGAGTCCTAGTGGATTCTGGTTGTGTTGATGTAAAAAGTGATAGGATACATTATGTGTTAACAGGCCTCTTTTTATATTATAAATGTGTTCATAGAGTCACCTCTTCAATGGTCTAGATGTCATCCCCACGTACTGCAGGCCGCAGGGGCACTCTAGCAGATGTATAACAAATGTATCTGAACATCTGATAGTATTTTTAATTTTATGTACGTGGGACGTGACGTTGGATCTAAATGTCATGCCATCAGTGCTATATTTACATGCCATACATCTGGAACAACTAATAAAGCCTTTGTTTATCTTGGTATTAATTTCCCTTTGTTGTGATAATGGACAACTAGGTGATATTTTTTTTTTTTAGATTTTGTGCCTTTGTAAATATAATTTTTAGTGTCTTTGGAAGAATTTGGACTAAGGGGCCTATGCAGAGAGCAGCGAGAAGCGCAATCTCGCCAGGTTCTCGCCAAATATGCCTACAGCAATTCAGTAAATGGCAAAAAACTGGCGAGATGAGGAAAAACCGCCAGGTTTTTTTTGAGTTTTAAAAACTCGCCGCGCGGGTGGCGAGAAGCAATATCTCGCCAGTTTTAAAACCCGCCGTATGCAGGTAGCCCCGATCACCATCTCGCTGATGATCGCGCCAATAAAATGGAGAGATGTTCTCCAAATAGCTCCGCCAAAAAAAGTTGTCAAGAAGCTGGAGCTGAGCGGCGATAGGGGCCATAAAAAAAAATCAGGCCCTTTTCCTGGCTGGGATTGATGCCGAGGGGCTCCAGAGCTGATACCCATTAATACCAGCACCGGAGCCCCCCAGCATGCATCCGAGGCAGGAAACATGCATGTACAGCCCACTTCATTACCTTAGCGGGTAACCGCTAAGGCAATGAAGGGGTTAACCCACCGTGCCAGCTTTATTGTGGGTAGCGGGGGGGTTGCGGGTGCACTTAACCCCTTCACGACCGTAACAGTTAATACCGCTACGGTCATGAAGGGGTTAACCCCTCCCGCTACCCCCCCGCAGGCCCTAAACAACCACCGTTGGGGATAATACCCCCTTCACCCACAATGAAGAATAATCACACACAGCAGCCCCACACTAAATAAATAAATCTAAATGAATAAATAAATAAATAAATGAATATATATATATATATATAAATATATATATATATATATATATATAACAAAAACCCCTATAACCCCTAACATACACATATATGCACATCAATGATACTATAGGCCGGCGGGGGCACTCGGGTGTTAACCGCAGGCCTGCAGTACCAATTATGTCCCCCCCCAAATTAATGAATAAACACATACATACTTTTAAAGAAATAACCCCCCCCCTAACACATACAGTATAGTTATGGCCACAATTACTATTATCCACAAATGGATAATAGTGAATGTGGCCATTTTAAATACATATACAGCAATAAATACATTAAATACATATATCACTTACCCATTACCGGTTACAACGATGAAGGCCATCCTCATCTTCATCCTGCCCATGCCCCCTCCGCTGCTGCAAAACAGACACAAGAATGAAAACATCCAAAGAAATGTCCCCTAACCCCTTAATCACCATAGCGGTTATTAACCGCTACAGTCATTAAGGGGTTAACCCATCCTCACCCACCACTCGGGATGCCTACATACCCTCCCACAGTAACCCCCCACCCCGTGAGGCCTAACCACCCTCACCCACTACCCACAAGGGAGGCCTACCCACATACCGTTGGGGAACACCCCCCCCCCCAACACCTACAGTACAATAATGTGCTAAATAACTATTATCCAGATAGGGATAATAGATTATTTGCCCATTATTAAAAACATTAACTAGCATATTCAAATAAATTAAGTATTACTGACCTTATCAATAAGAAGTCTCAGTCGCCAGCAACATCCTTGTCTTGCCCACAAAAAACATAGCCAATACATTGCAATTACATTCAGATATCAATTAACCCCTTAAATACCATATCGGATAATAACCGCAAAGGTAATTAAGGGGTTAAGCCACACTGGCCCGATACCCACCCTTCACCCATGAATTTGTACATTGGCTTCAGCATGCAAATATATATATTAATAATATATATATTATCTATATACAGATAGATAGATATATATATATATATATAAATATTATAATATTATATATATATATAAAAAGAGAGAGAGAGAGAGAGAGAGAGAGAGAGATTCCCTGAAGAAGTAGTCCCATCTGATGAAACGCGTAGGGAAGGAGTGCAGTGTATCTTTCTAGACACTTGCTTTAGAACTGCTTGGACATTTTACCGATCGGTATTCAATACATCCGTGTGACGTCATCCGCTGGGGTGCCGCATCTACCATCCCCGGTGGGAACAAAGATCATCGTTGGTGGTGTACCCTGGGAGAGATTACTGCGGAGTGCCTATGATGTTAGTTCCTGCAGGCGGGTGAGCAACGAAGGCGCATTGGATCCAGTGGTTGTGACGGATTATCACAGCAGCGAAGCGGGTGTTTCCTGGTCCTTGGAGCATGAGTATATCTCATAACATGTTTATTTGTTTTATGTTTGTTGAGTTCATTTATTGAGATTTTTGGGAATTAAATATATCAATTTGCACAGAAATGCACTAGGATTGGCGGCTTCTTTTTCTTCTATTTTTTCATGCAGGTGGAGAGGGAGGTCGTTGTACCCTTATAAAGAAGCTGCCTGTTTTTCCTGTCAGTGCTTTACTTACTTCCCAAATACTGGACACATTTGTTTGGACTCTATAGGCTATCTGCATTGAGCAGTTAAAGGAAGGTTCACAGCACAATTTATTTTATTTTCATTTTTGAGTTTTGCTTATTAGATTTGATTTATATGCATTTTGGTATATACCAATTTTTATACAATATTTTATTAATTATATATTTTCAATAATATTTTTATATTCAATTAACATTTAGTATATACCATTATTTTCTGATTTCATACAAATAGCGGCAGTCCTTATTGTACATATTATACTATATATATAATATATATATATTATATATATATATATAATATATATATATATATATATAAATATATATATATATATATACATACATACACACACGATGAACCAATATACAAATAAATGTAGAAGGGTTATCAAAACCATACTGTACTCAAAATAACAGTTCTCCATAAATCACATACAATACAATAAATTACCTTCATAATCCTAACTGATATTACAATCAAAAAGATAAATGCCAATCAAAAACCTCAAATCACAATCAACACATTGCATTTACAATGTAGATATGATGCATACAATCTATGCACCATATATTTCTGCAAATGAATGTTAACAATAACATTGCAAGCAAATACAGATAACTCCAAACAAATATACATTTGTAACCAATCCGGTAAACTACAGTACCGACACACTTTATTCGAGTGTGGCTCGGTACCGCAAGCCGGGAAATCTCCCGGCTTGCTAGTGGCCGCCCCTCGGCGTGCCGCGTGTCTGTCATAAGACGCGCGGTCACGCGTCTTCGGGAGCGTGCGCCCCCTGCACGCGCGTCCAGGGGCTCCCCGAGGGAGCCCTGGTGTCCCGCGATCGCGGGACAGCGGCAGGGGGTTCCGGGGGACCCGGCGGACCCGGCAGCGGTAGGGAGAGCGCCCCGATCGGAGGGCGCTCTTCCGCTGCTTCGGCGCGCGCCCGTCACTCTCGGGCGCGCGCCAGGCTACTGCTGCGGCAGAGAACGGGCAAATGCTCGAATAAACTCTGCCGCAGCAGTAAATCAATTACCATTCATTAATGACATCCCTAAACAATTTACATTCCATCTCTAACAATTAAACAATTAACTAATTCTAACCTGCAACTGAACAATGTAGCCTGTGAAAATATATAAGTACCAAGCATAAACAATTGACAACCAAGGCTAACTCTGACCTCTAATACAACATACAATAGCAAGGATTACATCTATCTAATTTTAAAAGACTTTAAACAGACATTTAAGCACAGCAGCATAGTCAAAATAATTAAAAACACGTCAAATCAAGCTTTTAAAACAATATCATTTCTTACCCTGTATGTATATATCTCTCTAGACATACATACATACATACATACAGTGGCAAGAAATGATATACCACAGATAATTAAATAAACATGTAAAGATTTTTTTTTTTTTAAATTAACAAGTTCAATTAAATACATTTATTTAGTTCACTTACCATTACTTGCCCCCACCGACTCCCGTTGAACTGGTTACTCACGTGCAAAACCACCAGGCACAGGAACCCATAAAATAACAAACCATAAAAAAATAAACATTAAACTAAAAATCCAAATCAATCCACGGGTCTTCTAATTTTAATCCATCTTCATATGTATTCTTCTTTCTTCTATCTTCTTCCGGGGTCTTCTTCCCGTATTCGGCCATGCCCTGGACTTCTTCTTCAGTAGGAGGTCCTTCCTCCTCGGCGGCTGGCTTCAAAATGAGACGACATAGGCTTTTAAAGGCTTATGACGTCACAATTTCGTCATATGGTTCCCACGGCCCTGATTTTGCCGTGAAAAACATGTGTTTTGGCCGATAAAAAAAAATGATGACGTCACTTAAAGGCAATGAAAGCACAGCCAATTAGAATGGCTTTGCTTCAATTGCTTTTAAGATGACGTCATTAAAAGAAACATGGCCGTCCACAAATGGTACGGTAGCCAATCAGAGCGTGGGAACTCCATCCCTACTCTGATTGGCTCTAGTAACATAAGACAGGCTTTCAATGACGTCACATCCTTTCTCCTCAAAATCTCTGTCACATGGTATACTAGAGCCAATCAGAGTAGGGATGGAGTTCCCACGCTCTGATTGGCTACCGTACCATGTGTGGACGGCCATGTTTCTTTTAATGACGTCATCTTAAAGTCCTGAGATGAACCGCATTTATTTGTGGCTCAGAGATCCCCTGCTCACTGTACACTATTATTAAAAATACATTAATGTTGCTTCGTTACCGTAGCACATAGGCGCTAAGGTAAGGAATGATTGTGTATTGATATGTGTGTTTTATTTATACTGTAGATGTGCAGAGGGTCTCCGGAGCTGAACCGCTTTGGTTTTAGGTCCGGGGACCCCCTGCTCCCCGAGATACAGGCCCCTTTAGGGGGTGCCGGTATCCCTCTGCTTTGTTTACATTCCGCGGTCACGTGATCGGGATCTTTAAATGCAGAGGGATACCGGCACCTCATAAAGGGGCCTGTATCTCGGGAAGCAGGGGGTCCCCGGACCTGAAACCAATGCAGTTCAGCTCCGGAGACCCTCTGCACATGTACACTATCAGTAAAAATGTATTTTACATAATTTTTAATGTGCTGATGTTTGCGCCGAGAGAGCAGCGGATCTCTCTCTGCTGCAAACATAACTCGCCAGGGGATGGCTTCTCAGCAGTTTCTCGCCAGGCAGCCGTCTCGCCACCGGTTACACGCCATTTTATTAAATGGTGGTGGTGCATTCATTCGCCAGGGATTCGGCCCTCCCTGCATACAGCGAGGTTAACACGCCAAAAATCTGGCGAATTGAAACCCTGGCGAATGCCGTTTTTCGGCCCTTTCTGCATAGGCCCCTAAGTCTTTATCTTTCATTAATATTGGCCAATGTTTTGTGAAAACTTTCCATATATTCGGTGCCATCTATTAAATTGAGTGATGAACGGAACTTCCTCAAACGCATTAGTAGGTTTCTTGTTATTATATTTGAGGAGATCTCTTCTGTCCATCTTTTCTATTTCAGAAATATTAGCATCCAGAAGGTCATTTTTGTACCCTCTTTCCAAAAATTTCAGTTTTAAATCTGACGCTTGCATTATGAAATTATCATTTATGGAATTATTATGTTTAAGGCGTATAAATTGGCCCTTTTGGATATTATTGAGCCACATAGGACTATGATGGCTACTCGCTAGCAAATAATTGTTCGCCTGAATCTCTTTGTAATATGTTCTCGTATGGATCTCATTACTAGTAATGAATAACTCCAAGTCTAAAAATTCTATTTTAACCTAACTAAATTTGCATGTAAAGTTAAAATTGTTACTATTGTCATTGATATACAAAATGAACTGTTCTAATTGCTCTACACTTCCTCTCCAAATAAACAAAACGTCATCAATGTAGCAATGCCAGAGCACCAGGTTTGCACAGAGGGGACAGTTGTTCCATATAAAATTGTCCTCCCATACGCCCATAAAAAGATTGGCGTAACTCGGTGCAAACCTTGTGCCCATGGCCATCCCACATGTTTGAAGAAAAAATGGATTATTGAAATTAAAAAAATGATGTTGCATTATAAATTGAATTCCAGATAGAAGGAATGATTTAAGTGCGGGAGGTAAGTCAGGATCTTCCTCCAAAACTTCACCGATGGCATGGCACCCCTATTCGTGATCGATCACTGTATAGAGGGACGTCACGTCCCCCGTAACCCAGATGTAATCTTGTTGCCAGTCTATGCCCCCTAAGGTCTATAGTACGTGGGTTGTGTCTCTCAAATAGGACGGGAGTTTAGTGACATACCTTTGAAGATGATAGTCAATGAAGTGTGACAGATTTGAAGGTAAGGATTGGATACCGGAGTTAGAGAAATAACATAGACCAACCTGTCATTCTTGTTATCAATTTAATCAGCTAATCGTAACTGTTACAAAGATTAATCTGTAATTCTCGTGAATCGTTGTTAGATCCATGATATCATTATATTTAGTAAATTTACACAAACTTTTTGGACTGTCATCCTGGCCACACCCTCTGCTGTTCTGCAGAACACCAAAACAAAAAGTCTTTCAACATACAATAGAAGATTTATTTGTCTATTTCTGCTGTCAGAAGAGGTTGTGATGCCATATTGCAATCCCCCAATCATCCCAGAGAAGGTCATTCTCAGATAACATCACCTTCTGGACAAGCATAAAAACCAGTCTTGACCCATCATAAAAACAATTCTTTGTTTTTTTAAGGTACACTTGCAATTCAAATGAATTCTTTATGTGCAGTTTATTAAAATACTGAATATTTTCATGGTATAGCTCAACCCCGTTATAGCGCGATCCGCTATAACGCGAACCCGCATATAACGCGGTCTGACCATGGCTCAGAATACATCATTATTAATTATTAATAAATAATTATTACTTAATATATAATAATTATTATTTTTTTATTATTATTTATTTATAAATTATACAGTATAATTAAAATAAAATAATCATTTATACATTTTTTTGTCATTTATAAATTATACCATATCATACAGGAATTGAACCCAGTCCCTTTCATATGCTAGTTAAGATTTGTACCTCTATACCACAGGAGCTGTGTGATGTCATAGACATCTAGAAATAGACTCAACATTTAACATTGACATGTACTCTGTGGCAATGTGTTGTAGAGAATAAATATATTTATAGTTTATGTCTTGTCACACCAAGCCTATAGTGTAAAGGTAAGGCATTGGTATCAGAAGGTCCTGAGTTCAATCCCTGCATGTGTTTTGTACAAAATGTATTTATGTTCAATTCCCACATGGTGTGTGTATGTGTATGTGTCTGGTAGTCAATAAAGCATTGAATTGAATGTTTAAAAAAAATTGCACCAAAGAGAAGAGAACGTGGACATAGCCCCGAGGAGAGAGCTGACATCTTCAATGAGGAGGGAGGAACCCCGAGGAGAGAGGAGAGAGCTGACATCTGCAATGAGGAGGGAGAGCTAGATGCCAGTGAAATTATAACTTGGTCTTGGGGTAGTGGTCCTTGTCTCGGGGTTGTGGACCCCAAGGACCGCGCACTACCAGAGTTCAGCTGTATTTTCATTTCATCTGTTATAACGAGTAATTGTTTCACTTTTACAAAAAATAACTAATGACATTTTCATCATTTTTATGTTCCCGCATAGTACACCGTGACCCAGCAGACAATTTCAGAGACATTGCTAAAATTCCCTTCTCTTGTCTACAATAATAACAAAAAATGTTCAGCACATTGTCAGTGCTCTTTAGGATGTTCTCTTTTTAAATCTTACTTTCCTAAAATTAATTGAGATCAAGCCTTTTTTGATCCATGCAGTTGCTTGCTTAAAGACTAATTGTCCTCCCACTAAATATTTCACAGAAATGTATAAAACATACATTCTAAATAAATACAGAAATAAAATAAACAAATGTGGTACAGCTGCAAAAAATTAACAATATGTTTCCAAATTCTAACCACTGAACAAAAATTGTTTGTTACATATGACATCTTTTATGTTCTATAGGTATATGGTGGAGTTAGCAAAGTGTACAAGAAATGAACAGTGTCCTTTTTGTACATACACAAATCTATTAAAATAATTTATATCATAGGCACAACAAAACAAGTACGTATTACCCAAATTTGCCCAAGCTACCATCTACCATAGTTCTAATTCCTTATTCAGTATATCAGATGGGGGCAACCTATTTTTCAATGTAGCCACAGGGGTGACGAACGAGAAGTGAAAATCGCAACACTATGCTTTTCGTTTACTTGCATCACTACAAATTTTAGCTCCCATAAAAAATAACAGTTCAAGGTCGGGTCTAGACTCCAACTGAAGGCAGAGGGGAGTATTGGATGGCTGTGTTGCGTCAATGACTCATTCAGAGCACGGAAACCAGCACACGCCATCAGGAAAAAAAGTTTATTTTACTGTGGGAGTTGGCAAACTCAAATTTGTCACACTTTCATGACCAATTTACCACCTGTGGCGATTGGTGACAGGGTTGCCCACCTCGGCAGTACAGTAGATGCTCGCTCCAATGTTTTCCATTTCTGCAAGCGCATGCTTGCTGTTTTGAGGGGTAGCAGTCTATAGGACAGGATTTGCAGATTATTGAACATGAACAAAAATAAAATAAATAAAATAAATGCAGAAAGAAACCTAGAAACACAATAAAGTGAAGCACTGAATGTGACCCACAGTGTATCAATAAATATCCGTGAACATGTATTTCTTCTAGATGAGTTTAAAAATGTAACGAATAGCTCATTGTCATTTTATAAATACAGTTCAAAATAAATACTGTATTATTTAATAACACCTATTTTGCTATCTAGTTGCTCTTTCTTCCCCTTTCAGTTCCTTTTCAATGTCCTCCAAGAACCTCCTCTCTCTAACTTCAAAACCCATCTGAAAACTCACCTGTTCGACAAAACGTTTTTATAGTCCCTGAGCCCAAAACAGGCTTATCGTGCGTGCAATGTATTTTCCGTTTGCTAGCGCACTGAAACTTCACATACGCTAGCTGATAGAAAAAAAAGCCGCATGTAACATTTGCATGGAGATTTGTCATCTCCATGCAAGGCTGTTACAGGCGATCGTACACTAAATAAATACATTTTAATTATAGTGTACATGAGCAGGGGGTCTCCTGAGCT
>WSYH01009661.1:0-25339 GCA_036426205.1 Ascaphus truei | reverse complement strand
CGGCACTATAAGCTCAGCCTATGGGGGCTATCTGGGGCCTACGGGGAATGGGTCTGGCCAGTCAAGGGGGGCTTGACAAGCTCCCTGGACTCTCCTCTCCCTTCGCCAGCTCCATCAAGACTGAGCACACTGCCTCCAGTCCCGAGGAAATCCTTAACAACAGGAACTCCTCTTCCTGCAGTGCCAACCTCAAGATGGCCGCTGCCTCACACACAGTCCATATGTATGTGGCTGCGCCAACCACAACATGGCAGACACAGCTCACTCAAACACCACCCACGCGACGGGACCACTGCCAGGGAGGAGGCAAGGGAGGGTACCCTGCTCCACAGGTTTGGGTCCACATTCTCTTTCTGATGAAGACTATAATAAGCTATACTTACAGTAGCAGTATACAGTATATTGTATGTCCAATCAAGTGGAAGAACATCACATCTTCTACATTGTCAACAATGTTTTCATGATATAAATATGCGTAATCCAAATTGCTTCCTGGTTTTTAAAAGGGGATTTAAATGGCCGTCCAGTAGGAAGTTACAACCGATCATGTTGCAGCTTCCAATTGGCCTGAGATTTGGCAGCCATTTTGGTTTCCCCCCTGAGAGAGATTGAAACTTTTTTTTAACTTTGTCGGTAAGTTTCTCTACAACTGGAGGGTCCCTAGGGCTGAAAATAGTGGTGTTAAGGTCAGGGAGAAACACATGGTCACCATGTAAAGAAAAAAAATTGGGGCTTTAAATTTTTTTTTATTTTTTAAATAAAGAAGAACATTAGAAGACAAGGACCCAATTAGCTTAAAGCAACAATGCCCCTTAGCATGCATGTCTATCCATTTCTCTCTCGCTTTTAAAAAAAATTTTTTTACGGATTTTATAGGGTTAAAAATCCGCTCTAGCTTTTGTTATCATGGTAACCTTTAGACAGCACTGGGTTCTGAGGGGAGCTTCATTATAACCTCCCAGACACTTAAAATGCCAAACAATTAGCCTATATCTCCCAAACAAAGCCTCAGATTTAAAAATCCGCTTTCGAAAGGGCAAAAAAAAAAAAAAGGATGTTTAAAAAAAAGAACTAATAATTCCGATCAGCGCAGACTGCTACTTTAAGATAAGCAGTATAGGTATTAACACAGACTGGAGAGGTGACGATAGTTTAAATCGCTCTATCCTGCAGAGAGACGTACTGAATATATCAATTTAAGATTGAGACATATAGGTTTATATATGGATTTAGACGTGTACTTTTTTTTTTTGTGTACTTTCTTCTGTTCATTTTTTCCCCCTTAAATCACCCAGCTTTTTGTAAGTAGATTACAAGTTTTGATGCATATATTCTATATTGTATATATTTCATCTTTAACTTTTGTTTTCTTATACATTTTGTCATATATGAGAACATATTTATATTTAAAAATGTTCTATTGTAATATAACATTTTAAACGTGGATCTCAAAGTACAAATATAGAACCAATTATTGATACATTAAACACTTCCTTAGGAAATATTTTTTATAGATATATATGTTTATTCTTGTATGTCAATTACACTTCTAGATAGGTAGGGTTATATATATATATATATATATATATATATATATACACATGAAATTCAGTCAGCACACTGTAATTGAAGATGTAGTAATAGCAGATGCTAGTCCCATAGAGAGTAAATATGATACGAACCAATCCAAAGACCAGTAAAGAGACAGCAGACCGCTCGGGGTTAATCCAAAAGTCTATATTCACAACATGAAATACACGTAAACCAACGTTTCGGTCCCACAGAGAGACCTTCCTCAGGGCCGTGCAACCCACAAGTGTAAGTGACCAAACATATATACCCTCACCCATAGTGCAATGCAAACAAAGGGAACCAATCACCAACAAGCAATCAGACATAATATGCAACATAGCTGTGCTCCATGCCCCCTCCCCTATTACTTGAATAACTAATTGATTCATCATGACATCAGAGTAAACACTTAAACTATTAGGAGAGAGACACCCTGAGACACTGGTCCCAGAGTCTACTGCCCGTGCGGGGGAACGTCGCGCGCCGCGCATGCGCAGTGGGCCAAAACACATTGTCTGCCGGGACGCCAGCAAGGAGAGTGCGCCGCGCATTACAGCTGTGCGCAGATGCCTCATTAACTCTCCCAGGCAACCAGAGATACCGGCAGCGCAAATCGCGCATGTGCAGTCTGTAAAACCGCCTCGGTGCACAGTAACCCACACACTGACAGCAAAAAAAGGGGCTAAGCAGAGTAGTAAAACACAGAGCGTTGAGGTAAACCACAGGGGGACAGATAGAGGTATAGATCACAGGAGCGCATAGCATCACGAACTTTTGTCTGGGACTATTCACAGCACACCAGCCCTGGTAAACTGCTGGTACGCTGCATATTTGCCAAACGGAGCCTGGGAATGCCCCCAAAGTCTGCAATTTGACCGGATGACTTACATCAGTCCTGGAATCTGCTGAGACGCTGCTCCTTCACCAACGGAGCCTGGGACTGCCCCAAGAGCTTGCAGTTAGACCGGATGGTGGTGATTATTATCACATATGCTTGATTTTATTGTACTTCTTGTAAGTGCGTTTTTTACCCCTCCCTCCTCCCTCCCCCTCATTAAATATACTTTTATACGCTATGGGCGTGCGCTCTCTCCTCTCTTTTCCTTTTTAGATATCCTGTGGACGTGGTAGGTCCACATTGAGAGCTGCTGGAGACCCTACATACCAGTACCCATATTCATCATCGGAACTTTCTGAGGACTGGTTATCCTTTCTATTGCCTTTTCTATGTGTATATGTTGTATGTTTGTAATAGGCCTATCTTATGGTTATAGGTCTGTTTACCTTTACAATATTGTCTAGATTATCTAGGTTATACATTAGATATTTATACATAGACATACACAGTTTAAATGTTCCTTTAAGGCGCAGCTTTTTTCTTTTTCTCTTTATATATATATATATATATATTTTTTTTTTTAAATACTGGTCCTGTACCAAAAAATTAGCCTCAGGTAGCGATACAAAATGTACAGACTACAAGAAGCCTGCGTTGAATTTCATGAATTATTCAAGGGCCACCACAGATGTTTTTAGGAACCATTAGTGGGCCAGGGGCTAGAGATGGGCGAAACGGTCAATATTCGTTTTGTGGAATCTCCCTACCTTTCCATTCAAAATCCGTTCCGGTGTGTAAAATCCATTGGTGGATTGTTCCAGTTTCAATCCGTGTGGATTAATCCAAAACCGCCAGTGATTACAATTCACTATTGAATTTCAACAACAGTAAAAGGCAATATCCCCAAAAGCACTAAGCTCAAGCGAAGTGTCAGTATGGAACAGGAAAACACCTGTAAGTGGCACTGTCAGTCCAAGATATAGGAATCCACACTACGGGTTGGTGCAATCTCCTTCAGAGAGGTGTTTCCAAACCTCCCGCAGCACTGTAGAACAAGGGGGTAGAAGAGACCACAGAAGCCCCTAATAGTGTAAAACCTTTAAATTGTGTATATAGTGTAAATGCAACAATAGATGCAAATTCCAGATAGAAACTCCAAAACAGCATGTAAAAGAGAAAGGTCCTTTCCCTTTTACATGCGGTTTTAAATGGATGTTTTAAACGGATTGCGGAATCCGCGGATTGTATTGTCAGAGATAATTTTTTGGGGAAAAGACGAATTGTCCTTTTTGAGACCGATTCGCAGGAGCCGGACAATCTGTGGCGGATCCAAATCCGCAACAAAAATTTGCCAATCTCTACCAAGGACCACATTTTGAAAACCTTGTTTTATGTCATTTTCAGCAATCTCACAATAATGCAATTTAGATGGGATACAATCCCCATAATTTCATTATTAGTTTGCTAAACCATAGCTCTTCCAAAGAATAAAAGATCCATGATGTACATCAGGTTAAGACTGGGCAGTATAAAAAAGGAAAAGATAATTAAATGTGCAAGCCACTCTGAGCCTCTGGGATAGCAGGTCAGTATACGGTGGGTATGCAGGTATATTTGCAGTAAAAACATTAGATACATGTAACGTGAGAAGCAGGCACTCCAGGATTTATCTCAGTGATTACGTTTTTTCAATGTTTTGGCTCCTACCAGAGCCTTTGTCAAGAATGGAGTTCCTTCTTGCCATGTTTCATATATAGGAGTGGCTCAGCGAGTAAGGACACTGATTCTGGGAACAAAGGCACTGAGTTTGAAGCAGGGGAGTCTGGTTCAAAGTTAAAAAAATATAAGGGGAGCAACTGAAGAAACTGTAATAAATCAAGTATCTCAATCGTGACTTTAAGACAGTGTATGTGATGAATACAGTTATTCTAAACCAAACATTCTACAAACAGTGCAAAAGGGCACTTAAATGAATATAAAACATTAAAAGGGGAAGATATCACAGGTATCTGGAATGGACTCTCTCCATTCCATATGTCCCAGTGTAGTCATCAGCTAAGTTACTACTCCTCCATTTCAAACAGCTTCACATGCTATACACAGTATATACAATGCCATATTTGCCTCAGTTTTGTTGCCATCCCCCGTTGTACTCAGTCCTTCCGTTTGGCCTTAGAAATGTACACAGTAATTAGTCTACTAAGCAGTTGTGTTATTTTTGCATTATACATAAGCACATGCAATGTTATTTTTAAGGGAGAAGATAGTAAAAACTTTAGAAGTTGAAACACTGAAGTATTATGTATCCGTGAAACAGCTGCCCTGCGCTGCACGTTATTTACATGGTAAATATGCTGACAATTTGCAGCTCTGCCAGGAAATTAACACTCCAGCTGTTGTCATTTACGAGATAAACACCAATGTCATTGATGGAGATGAATACGTATGCTTTGCACACTGCAAAATGTACCTGAAGCATGATTTTATGGCATTCTTCTCTACAATTAGCACTGCCTACAAAATGTGCAACTTAGCACTTTCCTTTTGCAAAACTGAGCATATTCTGCTAGGCAGCTACTACACAGCGGACCGAAAATTATTATTGGCATAAGCATTTGTAACTTCAAATGCCATTGTAAATCCAGAATAAAAGGAAATCCAACACTCCAAAGGATATTCAAAAATTGTTATATTCAAGCCACATACTTATAAACAACATCAACATTGGAAGAATAAACATCATTAAGCCAAGCAAAATACACAGCGTCCCCGTAATAGTATGCTACATCTTACTGCGGGACATGGTGTTTTGGAACCATATATTGGCCATTTTTACGGTCTGCAGGTACACTAAAGGGTTTTCTTTACATTAAGAAATGTACTGTATGTACAGTATGTATATCTTTCTTTATATAGCGCCATCCAGGTACATAGCACAGCAGTAATACACATGACATAATAATATAACACATAATGGGAACAAGCGCTTCAGACATAAAGGTAACAATAGGGAAAGTAGTCCCTGCCCCGAAGAGCTTACAATCAAAGTAGACATTGTCACTATATAGTGGGGCATGATCCTTTTTAGCAGTAGAGCAAGTTGGCTACTTGTGATAAGAAGTTCAATATTTGGTATTGCTTTTGGGCATCTGAATTACAAACTACCAGAGCTTGGTGAGAATAAAAATTGTCAGACCTTGAAAAAGTTGTACCCACTAATTTCCCATGTATCCTTTAGCCCACTTATCGGTAGAGGAAAACCTAAACAAACCTGTTAGTAATAGGCTGCAGATTACTGTACATCAAATTGAAATATTTTATAACAATAGGTATGGGCACATGTAATGAAAGCTGCTAGTTATGAAACTAGTAAAAAAAAAAGTTAAAAAGCACAATATTTCTCAAATAAATACAATTTTATGGATTTTAAAATATTTTATAGATGTGTCTATACCTGCTCCTTAGCAGCTTTGTTCTCACCAAGATGATGCTGGCAGACCGAAAACTAGGGACGATAGGGCCACATGTAATCTGTCTCAGCGTCTCTCCTGCTAAAATCCCTCGAAGAGAGGGGGAGTGTTTGTGTAGAAGAGAGAGGGGGAGTGTGTGTGTGTTTGTGTAGAAGAGAGAGGGGGAGTGTGTGTGTGTGTTTGTGTAGAAGAGAGAGGGGGAGTGTGTGTGTGTATAGAAGAGAGAGGGAGCGTAAGCGAGAGTGTGAGGGAGAGAGGGGGAGGAACAGAGTGTGAGGGAGAGTGAGAGAGGGGGAGGAAGAGCGTGAGAGGGGGAAAGTGTGTATGTAGTAGAGAAGAGAGGGGGAGTGGGTGTGTGTATGTGTGTAGAAGAAAGGGAGTGTGAGGGGGGGGAGAAAATAGAAGTGGGGAGGGACACGAGAGACTGGAGGGGGGGAGAGGGTTGGGGTTCCAAGTACACCGTTTTTCAACCTTTTTTTAGTTAAGGAACCCTAGAATTAGATTGTGAAATTCTGGGGTTCCTTAACTAAAAAAGGTTGAAAAACAGTGGTGTACTTGGATGACGCAATATAAATAAAGATATACATACATGCTTCTGTAATAAAGAATGTTTGTATGAGCTGTGAAACACATGCAGATAACAATCATGAGTTCTCTATTTTTTATGTACTTTGTACGGTAGAAAGTTTTCCTCTCTTTATATCCACCATAACCGAATTGTGTTTGGTTTAAACAACCTGAAATAATGAATTCTCAACCACCTCAGAGTTATGGTGTGGCCTGTTTTACTGTTTCACATAGAAACATCTTCATAAAGCCCCGTGTAAGGGGCCAACATTTTGGCATTTGTGCAAATTAACACTATTCCACACACCTATATAACCTTTGTTTTTCATATTGAAGATTGCCGACCATAATCGTTGCTATCGGTTAGCTACCTGTATGTTTTGAATGTTTAAAGGCCCCAAACTAATGAATTCCCTTGTTGTGTTGTTCTAGTCAAACACACATAAACACCACCAGACTGTTTTCTAATGAAAGCAGTAAAACATAAAAAATCCTATGTTTTTTTGTTTTTTTTAAATAGACCAGTTCGGTAGTATTAGATAATACTGTCTGCATCTTTTGTTTTAACTCCTAATGCCATTTTTAATGTACCGATAATCCTTTGGTTGCTACAGCAATAATTTAGAAAGTCTTTTCCACTTCCTCTTTTGAAACCGGCTCTGACGCACCTTTTTGAGCTATGCACTTTGGCAACAAAGTATCACAAACAAGATCTGTTGCTATGTTCCAAACAGCAGACTGACTATTACTGTGAAAGCTGTAACAATAATGTGTTACACTTCGTAATATAATGTTACATATCGACTGCAGCATTTCACAGACTGCAGCATAAAGGTAGGAGATGGCCATTTTATTAGGCACACAATCAGAATTTTTACAGATTTATAACCGGAGCACCAAACGATTGCCATCTTGGGTAAGAATGTATAATTATACGCTTTACATATACAAAAAAGAAAAAAGGGGGGGAATGTAGTATTGCCGCTTAAAATAAAAACAAAATAAAACAAATCATTGTTGGTTCACTTTCTTCCCGTCTTCAGTTTTACGTGTTTTAGTATAGAAAAAAAAAAAAAGTTCTATCAGACAACAGGCACGAGCATGTTTCACTGGCATATTCTGCAATAGTTTCACAGTGAAATGCTGCAGGCAATAATTTGCAAGAGGCAGGTGCACAATTCTTACATATATATTATTTTCTTTTTTTTCTTATTGCACTCCTCCGTATTTTCTTTTTTAAGACAGTTGATAGATGCAGTGTGAAGGTAACAAAGTTAGAGAAACCCTACCTAGCAAAATAGTGCACAGAGAATTATTATGTGACCAAACAAAACAGACCTGCCAATTGTCACTGATTTTCTGTGCGTCTCGCTGATTTGGGTCAGTCTCATTGACTTCTAGCATTGATACATTGATAGAAATCAGCAACTCAATAAAATACAAATTTTGCCCCAAATCTCACTGATATCGGTTCTTGAAAGTTGGCATCTCTATCAAAGAGTTATTTTAGCCAAAGTGTAGTTAATTCAGGTATTATTCAAAATATAGAAAGGAGGGGGAGGGGGGTATGTATCAGAGTCTGCATGCTAAAAATACCGGGGCGGAAAAAAAACAACACAATAGGATATTTTTGATGTCCATCTTAGAGCCCTAAGAAGCCACAAATTAAAAGCTGGAGTTGTTAGAAAAGTATGAGGTTCCCATACAAAAGCGAGTGGTTCTCTAAAAAAAAACTCCCAATACAGGTAATTTACAGCACCTGTCATTTTCACTTCTTGTGAAACAATGTGTGCATTGTGTTTAATGTATTTTGGTTTACATGGATTGAAACCCATAACCACTCATCGCCATGGCACACTTTAGTTTTGGTTCTCTTGGTCCAGTCACATAAAGTTTACCTCCTAAATCATTATAAAACCAAATTGTCTTCTACGGTTTTAAAGAACTGCAATGTAACTTTATCATTGTAAATGTTAACGTGGTAAAGTTAAAAGGAGCAGTTACTGCTACTACGTTTTATTTATTTTTATTAAACCCCCGTTTGCTGTGGCCAGGTTCCCCCTAAGCCAAACAACACTATTTTCATCTCTAGGGACTCCACCGTTGGAACAAAATAGCTGCCAAATCTTGGACCAATAAACAGCTGCAACATCACCTGTGGTGGCTCCCTATTGGATGGCCATTTAAATCCCCTTTAAAGGCCAGGAAGTAATATCGGTAACTTCATCAGTAGCTATCTTGGGAAGTGGTGGGGTCCCTGGGCCTGAAAATAGTGCAGTTCAGCTCTGGAGTATCCCTTCCTGTAAACAAATAGAGGTTAGTTAGGGTAAATTGTTCCTTTAAATTCATTTTAAAAGATATGCAGTGGGGTTATTAATTAAACTACAATAGTGCTGATTGGAGCACTATTAACTTCAACCTAAGTTTATGATGTGCACGATCACTTTTTTAAATTAATATCCCCCATAAAATGATTTCATGAATATTAATTATTAATATTAGTCATTAATTATCTCTGATAAGAGTAACTGATCTTTGCGAAAATCAAACAGGTCAAAGTACATTTGTTCTCAGATTATTCCAAATAACCGGTGGCGTTGGTTGGAAAAAAAGACTGAGCTCAGTTATTTTCAGCTTTTTTTTATTTGTTAACAAACCTTTCGGCATTAATTCTAACATTTCATTCTTTATTCTATTGAAGTCCCGAACTATCTATATTTACTTGCCGTTTGTCAGTTGTTGACATAGAAGTAAAGGTTTGCAACGCTCGCGTTTTTTATTTTCTGTTAATTTAAAGATCAATAAACATTTAAAGGAGCAATCCCCCCACAAGCCTATATAATGTTAGTATCTTGCCCCCGGAGCATTCCCTACCAGGGTCACCTCACTGTGCTCTGAGGTGACGTCCATTTTGACAGCCCGGAAATGTAATATTTTTTTGCTCATATCTCCTGAACAAATCATCAGATTTAAAAATATATATTCCCTGAAAGGGCAAGAAGTGATAATTTAGTACATCTAAAATATATGCAAAAAAAAAAAAAAAACCATCATCAGCATGGGCTGCTGCTTTTAGTCCAGATAACACTTTAGAAAAAAATATGTTTTTCTCAGGGATTAGTGAATATTGCATATATTTCCACAATGGACATTTTGTTTATCATTCTAGTATAATACTGATCACCTTTAGAGATTTCTCTTTGCTTTGTGTGCGCTTCTAGTTGAATAATGTATTGCACCTTGATATTATCAGAGCAGCCCAGTTGTTTTCAAGAAACATTACGCACAGGACACAGAGAACATTTATCCAAGTTTTACTCCCAGGTTTTCAACAGGGACAAAGTAACACCGTATTTATCCGTTTGGTAACTGGTGAATAAACTGAAACACCTGACACTTCAAATACTTTCGATCATATGGTTTCTAATATCCTCTAATAGTAACTTTTATGTGAAAAATGTACCTGCTTTATCGGACGTAAATATTGCTTGGCCACATTAGAAATAGAGATTTTTTTTGCGGGTTCTGAAGCTTATGTACAGCAGCATATTTAAAGAACTGTGTAACTTATACCATGGAAAGTATTACAACCGGTAAATACACCCAGGGGCTTATTCTTTATCAGCCAAAGCGGGTAATATGTAGAAGAAGGCACTAGTGTTCTATTACTTTCCAATGTAATTTTATTTAATGGGGGGAAGAAATTAAAGGAGCAATCCATGCAATATCCTACATGTGTGTGTTTAAAAAAAAAAAAAAAGCAGTTTTGTACTATTAGATAATACTTACTACAATTTTTTTTTTATTTGAACTCTTAATGTAATTTTTTAATGAGTTTTAATATACTGATCATCCTTTGATTTCTATAGCAGGTTAGCCCACCTCCCTAGCAGTGCAAGATATTTGCAACACTCCTGTTTCTGATAATTTGTTGCCAGTACCTGAGCTGCAAACTGTAACAACAGATAATGTTACCTTTGTAATATAAGAATACATTGTAGCTGCTGAGTTATACTGACTGAAGGATTGATTGAAACTGAAAGGCAGCCATTTAGTGAACCCTGGGGAGCAGGGGAGAACAAATAGATAATTAGTTTTCATTAAAGGTAATCAAAGGCTGCATATATATATATATATATATATATATATATATATATATATATATATATATATACACATGAAATTCAGTCAGCACACTGTAATTGAAGATGTAGTAATAGCAGATGCTAGTCCCATAGAGAGTAAATATGATACGAACCAATCCAAAGACCAGTAAAGAGACAGCAGACCGCTCGGGGTTAATCCAAAAGTCTATATTCACAACATGAAATACACGTAAGCCAACGTTTCAGTCCCACAGAGAGACCTTCCTCAGGGCCGTGCAACCCACAAGTGTAAGTGACCAAACATATATACCCTCACCCATAGTGCAATGCAAACAAAGGGAACCAATCACCAACAAGCAATCAGACATAATATGCAACATAGCTGTGCTCCATGACCCCTCCCCTATTACCTGAATAACTAATTGATTCATCATGACATCAGAGTAAACACTTAAACTATTAGGAGAGAGACACCCTGAGACACTGGTCCCAGAGTCTACTGCCCGTGCGGGGGAACGTCGCGCGCCGCGCATGCGCAGTGGGCCAAAACACATTGTCTGCCGGGACGCCAGCAAGGAGAGTGCGCCGCGCATCACAGCTGTGCGCAGATGCCTCATTAACTCTCCCAGGCAACCAGAGATACCGGCAGCGCAAATCGCGCATGCGCAGTCTGTAAAACCGCCTCGGTGCACAGTAACCCACACACTGACAGCAAAAAAAAGGGGCTAAGCAGAGTGGTAAAACACAGAGCGTTGAGGTAAACCACAGGGGGACAGATAGAGGTATAGATCACAGGAGCGCATAGCATCACCATAGTATATAAGGACAAAGGAAGTGCAAAAGTGCAGAGGGAGTGATGCAACAGAGAATGAGTGACAAACATATACAAGGCATAATGTAGAACTAAGTCAAAGCAAAAAGACAACTACAGAAAGCAGCTAAGTGAAAGCTCCTCATTTAGGCCACCAGGTGTCATAGTCCTTAGTTCATAGATAAGCCTTGCTTCCTGTTTAAGCAAAGTCCTGCCCCTGTCACCCCCACGGGGGGGGACTGGAACCTGCAGAATAGGCATACAACGAAGTGTGGCCAATGTGTGTCTTTTTTCTTTGAAATGTCTAGCCACAGGTAGACACTTCAGATCTATATCAGAGGTATCACTCAGTAGGGCTTTTCTGATGCTTGAACGGTGCATGGCCATGCGTTCTTTCAGCATCCTTACAGTCTTCCCGATGTACAGCAATCCACAAGGACACTTAATAAAGTACACCACGAATTTTGACTCACAGTTCAGTTGTTGTTTGATTTTAATCGGTACGCCACTATGCGGGTGGTTGTAACTAGGGCCCAGCTGCATATAGTGGCAGTTGGTGCAGCCATGACAGCGGTACGAACCAGGTTTTTTGGCTAACCAGGTGGTGGGTGTGGCATATTTGTCTATTGGATCAGATCCAGTGACCATGTCACCAATATTAGGTCCCCGACGAAAGCAGAATAGTGGTGGCTCTCTAGCAAATGCACCAATCCTCTCGTCGTTCTCCAGGATGCGCCAATTGCCCCGAATGCAACGCTTAATGCTGTTTGTAGCAGTACTAAATGTACTGACTATATTAAGCCTGTTGCTCACCGGTCTACCTGACGAAGGTGTCAATAGTTCACCCCTGTCAACCTGTCCAACCTTTAGCAAGGCAAAGTTGATGTCCTTGGCCGAATAGCCCCTCTCCCGAAAGCGTGCGGCCATTAGAGCCAGGGCCCTTTGGGATTCTTCTGGATCAGTGGTAATTCTTTTCACTCGGAGGAGCTGGGAGTATGGGAGACCCCTCTTGAGTGGTACAGGATGGTGGCTGGCTGCACAAAGAAGGGAGTTCTTATCTGTACTCTTCCGGTAAATTCTAGTAGCCAGCGTGCCTCCAATTTTGTACACTATGGTATCTAGAAAAGTGATTTCCTGGTAGCTGCGGTTAAGGGTAAAACGGATTGTGGAGGGGATTTTGTTTAAATCAGAAACAAATGTCAGCAGCTCATCTTCACTGCCCGTCCACAGAATGAAGATGTCGTCAATATAGCGAAGGTATTTGACGATATGCCGCCCATGCGTGGTGTCAGTTAGTATGTGCAACCGTTCATACAAATCCATAAATAGATTAGCATATGACGGTGCCATATTTGAGCCCATGGCCGTACCCGTTAGTTGTAAGTAGTAGTGTTTCTCAAATTTAAAGAAGTTCTTATGGAGGATGACCCCCAGCGAACAAGGAGATCATAGTGAGAGCAGCAGACAAAGGTGGAGGGATTGTGGTTTTAAATTATCAATACTATAAACAGGAGATCGAGCAACAACTTGCAGTTGTACATCATTATAGACGCCTCCCGGGGGATCCGACGATAGCCTACAAGAAGGAGATTGATGGCATCATCCGATTGGGCTTGAATAATGCCTGGATCTCGGAAGAAACCAGTAAATTCCTGACTCAGGACCACCCCGTGATGCCAGTATTATACACACTACCCAAAGTACACAAATCTATAGTTGCACCACCGGGCAGACCTATCATCTCGGCCCGTGGGTCGCTGTGTCACCCCCTTTCGCAATTCGTGGACTTCTATCTACAGCCACTGGTGGCTGGAATGGGTTCATACATCAAGGACACCACGGACTTCATTGAGCAGCTCAGTCATCTTTCCGTCAACACAGCAGAATGTATTCTTGCTACGCTAGATGTGTCCAGCTTGTACACCAACATTCCCCATGCAGGGGGGCCTGGGAAGCAGTACGCACCAAATGGAAGAACATGGAGTCGAACAGGGTCCACCAGTGATTTTTTCATGTTGCACATGAGGTCATCTCCATAGAACTTCTTTAAATTTGAGAAACACACTACTTACAACTAACGGGTACGGCCATGGGCTCAAATATGGACCGCCGTCATTATGCTAATCTATTTAGGATTTGTATGAACGGTTGCACATACTAACTGACCCCACGCATGGGCGGCATAATCGTCAAATACCTTCGCTATATTGACGAATCTTCATTCTGTGGACGGGTCAGTGTGAAGATGAGCTGCTGACATTTGTTTTGATTTAAACAAAATCCCTCCACAATCCGTTTTACCTTAACCGCAGCTACAGGAATCGACTTTTCTAGATACCATAGTGTACAAAATGGAGGCACGCTGGCTACTAGAATTTACCGGAAGAGTACAGATAAGAACTCCCTTCTTGTGCAGCCAGCCACCATCCTGTACCACTCAAAGAGGGGTTCCATACTCCCAGCTCCCGAGTGAAAAGATAATTCCAACTGATCCAGAGAATCCAAAGGGCCCTGGCTCTAATGGCCGCACGCTTTCGGGAGAGGGGCTATTCGGCCAAGGACATCAACTTTGCCGTGCTAAAGGTTGGACAGGTTGAAGGTGTGACTATTGACACCTTCGTCAGGTAGACCGTGTGAGCAACAGGCTTAATATAGTCAGTACATTAGCTACTGCTACAAACAGCATGAAGCGTTGAATCGGGGGCAATGGCGCATCCTGGAGAACGACGAGAGGATTGGTTGCATTTGCAGAGAGCCACCACTATTCTGTTTCGTCGGGGGACCTAATATTGGTGAACATGGTCACGGGATCTGATCCAATAGACAAAATATGCCACACACACCACCTGGTTAGCCAAAAAACCTGGTTCGTACCGCTGTCATGGCTGCACACAAACTGCACTATATGCAGCTGGGCCCTAGTTACAACCCCCGCTAGTGCGTCGTACCGTAAAATCACAAACCACAACTGAACTGTGAGTCAAAATTACGGTTTGTTGTTACTTTATTAAGTGTCCTTGGGATGCTGTACATCGGGAGACTGTAAGGATGCTGAAAGAACGCATGCCATGCACCGTTCAAGCATCAGAAAAGCCTACTGAATGATACCTTGATATAGATCTGAAGTGTCTACCTGTGGCTAGACTTTCAAAGAAAAAAGACACACATGGCCAACACTTGCTTGTATGCCTATTCTGCAGGTTCCAGTCCCCCCCGTGGGGGGTGACAGGGCAGGACTTTGCTTAAACAGGAAGCAAGGCTATCTATGAACTAAGGACTATGACACTGGTGGCCTAAATGAGGAGCTTTCACTTAGCTGCTTCGTAGTTGTCTTTTTGCTTGACTTAGGTCTACATTATGCCTTGTATTGTTTTGTACTCATTTCTGTTGCCTCACTCCCTCTGCACTTTTTGCACTTCCTTTGTCCTTATATACTATGGTGATGCTATGCGCTCCTGTGATCTATACCTATAATGTCCCCCTGTGGTTTTACCTCAACGCTCTGTGTTTTACAACTCTGCTTAGCCCCTTTTTTTGCTGTCAGTGTGTGGGTTACTGTGACCGAGGCGGTTTTACAGACTGCGCATGCGCGATTTGCGCTGCCGGTATTCTCTGGTTGCCTGGGAGAGTTAATGAGGCATCTGCGCACAGCTGTGATGCGCGGCGCACTCTCTTGCTGGGGTGGCAGACAATGTGTTTGGCCACTGCGCATGCGCGGCGCGCGACGTTCCCCGCACGGGCAGTAGACTCTGGGACCAGTGTCTCAGGGTGTCTCTCTCTCATAGTTTAAGTGTTTACTCTGATGTCATGATGAATCAATTAGTTTTCAGTAGGTATAGGGGAGGGGTCATGGAGCACAGCTATGTTGCATATATATGTCGATTGCTTGTTGGTGATTGGTTCCCTTTGTTTGCATTGCACTATGGGTGAGGGTATTATAGTTTTGGTCACTTACACTTGTGGGTTGCACGGCCCTGAGGAAGGTCTCTCTGTGGGACTGAAACGTTGGCTTACGTGTATCATGTTGTGATATATAGACTTTGGTTAACCCCGAAGCGGGTCTGCTGTTCTCTTTACTGGTCTTTGGATTGGTTCGTATCATATTATAATATATATATTATATATATATTATAGTCGATAAGAGTTGGCACTCCACATAGGTGCTGTAAGCCACAGGTGCACGTCCCATATAAGACAATGTAGTTATACGTTACGTTCCAAGGATTGGTAACAAGACGCCACTCAAGTGTTGAAATCAAAGGTATTAGTGAAAGCAAAAATATATTTTTGCTTTCACAATACACTTTGATTTCACACTGATTGAGTGCTTGTCTCTTGTTTACCAATCCTGGAACGGTAACGTATAACATATATATGACTATATATATATATATATATTATATATGTGACAGAAGAAAACAGGGGATGATGGTAATAAATTCCGTATATAGGGCTCCCAGGATACTAGACAGTTTTATCCGTTTGGCCTGGGAGTGAGGCTTTATACATACATACACTCCTCCCACAGTTTGGCAAGCGCTGGAACTGAGGGATGAGAGATCCAGACCAGAGTTTGTTGCTGCTGATTTTGTACACTGTGTATGCTAATTAGGAATCAGTATGAAAGACTGATTTCTGTTTGTTGTCACACCACACAGAGCCAGGGGACTGGAGGTGGAAGGCTGCGAACTACAGAGGGGCGGAAGCCTCTCCCCCAAACAGGTTCAATCTTTCTGTTCATTTGTGTAGACTGCCAAAAGTACCGTGTTTTGATGTTGGAAGTGGAAAAGCCACTCCAACCCTGAGGCAGGGATATCTAAGGTAAGTATAGCTCAGGTGAGAGCAGCTTGTGTTTTGATACGTTTTCTCGTTGTATGCACTGTGGACCGTCTCAGTGCCTGGGACTGAATAAACCAGGCATAGCCGCGTTTAAAGGAACAGTACGTGACGCCATCATCATTTAACCTACCCTACAAGACCGTGTTCCAAACAGTCCCGACAACACGCCGGAAGCCCGGAGTAAGAGTCTTTCTGTCACATACTGTGTGGGAATGCGCGGAAGAGCACGAGGGGGTCTGAGGCGGTTGAAGAACCTTGAAAAAAAAAAAAAAAAAGTTTTTTTCATCCCCTCTGCAAAAGAGGAAGACGTGGGTGGGTGCGCCCTGGTACGCACATGTCGCTGCCCCAGAAAGACGCGAATGAAACCCAGCAACAGCTGTTAATACCCAGCAAGGAAACTAATGCAAACCAGCAGCAGACGAATGCAGCCCAGCAACAGCTGCTAATAGCCCCAGCAAGCAGACTAGATGCCAACCAGCAACAGGCGAAATGCGCCAACCACTGCAACAGGCGAATGCAAACCAGCAACCACGACTCTGAAGCACTTGCAAACCGCCGAATGCAAACCAGTAAGAGAAAGTACACAAATCTATAGTTGCACCACCGGGCAGACCTATCATCTCGGCCCGTGGGTCGCTGTGCCACCCCCTTTCGCAATTCGTGGACTAATGACACACTGGACTCCTTGAAATAATGAATTCCTCTAAAACCACCTAGAGTGTAATGAGTCCTATGGCACCTTTTACTGTTTCACAGCATAATAAAACTCTTCATACAGACCCCACGATGTAAGGGGACCAACATTTTGGCATTTAGTGCACATTAACATATTCCACACACACACTAATAAACCTTATCTTTTTTCATATTGAAGATAGCACCTAGGGTAGGCCGAAGACCATAATCTTGACTATCAAAAAAAGGTGCTTTAACCTGTATTTTTTGAATGTTTAAATAAAGGCCCGCCCAAACTAATGAAATTAAAACCCTTGTTGCTGGTTGAATTCTAGTCAACACACATAACAAACCGACCCAGACTGTTTTCTAATGACAAGCAGTAAAACTACAAAAAACATCCTATGTTTTTTTTTGTTTTTTTTAAATAGAACCAGTTCGGTCAGTATTAGATAGATACTGTCTCCATCTTTTGGTTTTAACATCCTAATTGGGCCATTTTTAATGTACCGTAGTAATGCCTTTAGGGTTGCTACCAAACAACATCATTTAAAGTCTTTTCCATTCCCAACATCTTTTGAAACCACACGGCTCTCGTACGTGCAAACCTTTTGAGCTATTCACATTTAGGCAACAAAGATAACATAACAAAGACAACGAATCTGTTGCTATGTTCCAAAAACAGCAGACTGCCTAAATATTACTGTGAAAGCTGTAACAATGAATGTGTTCACTTCGTAATAACTGTTGTCCAATACGACTCAAACATTTGTCCAGTGTCACGATCAGTTACGAGACTGCATCTTATTAGGCTAGGAGAGGTCAAACAATACATCAAACATCGAATTTTTTACAGATTAATGGTAACCTAGCACCAACGATAGGGCCTATGCGGGTAATAAGTAATTATACGCTTATCATATACGAAACAAAGAAAGAAGGGGGGGTGTAGTATTTGGCCTGCTTTTAAACATAAAAACAAAATAAAACAAATCATTGTTGTTCACTTTCTTCTCTTCCACGTCTTCAAGTTTGTACGATGTTTGTATAGTAAAAAAAAAAATAAAAGTTCTAAATCAGACAACAGGCACGACATGTTTCACTGGCAATTTTGCACAATTAGTTCACATGAAATGCTGGCAGGCATAATTTGCAAGGGCAGGTGCACAATTCTTACATATTATTATTTTCTTTTTTTTTTCTTATTGCAACTCCTAACCTTAGATTTTCTTTTTGTAAAAGGTTGATAGTATGCAGTGTGAAGGTACACATTATTAGAAACCCTACCTAGCAAATATGCCACAGAGATTATTTGTGAACCAGACAAAAGACGACCTGCCAATATGTCACTGATTGTTCTGTGCGTCTCGCGGATTTGGGTCAGGTCTCATTGAACTTCTAGCATTGATACTTGAATAAATCAGCAACTCCAATAAAATACAAATTTTGCCCCAAATCTCACTGATATCGGTTTCTTGAAGTTGGCATCACTTATCAAGAGTTATTTTAGCCAAAGTGTAGTTGAATTCAGTATTATTCAAATATATAGAAAGGAGGGGAGAGGGGGTACTGATATCAGAGTCTGCGTAGCTAAAAATCACCGGGTGCGGAAAAAAAAACAACACATAGATATATTTTTTGTAATGTCCATCTTAGAGCCTTAAGACAGCCCACAAATTAAAAGCTGCTGGAGTTAGTTAAAAGTATGAGGTTCCCATACAAAAGCGAGTGGTTCCTACAAAACAAAAACATCCCATAACAGGTAATTTAAGCACTGACTGTCATTTTAACTTATTGTGAAACAACTGTGTGCATGTGTTTAAAATTTATTTTGGTTTACATGAGCGATTGAAACCCATAACCACAATCATCGCGCATGGCACACACTTTAGTTTTGGTTCTCTTGTGTCCATTCCTTACATAAGAGTTTTCCTTCCTAAATCATTTATAAAACCAAATATGTCTTCTAACGGTTATAAAGAACTGCAAATGAATAACTATTTACATTGTAAATGGTTTAGGCAGTGGTAAAGTTTACAAGGATCAGTTCTGCTACTAACGTTTTATTTATTTTATTTATTAAACCCGTTTGCCTGTGGCCATGTTTCCCCCTAAGCCAAACCACGAACTAATTTATCATCTCTAGGGACTCCACCGTTGGAACAAAATAGCTGCCAAGATCTTGGACCAATAACAGCTGCACATACCCCTGTGGTGGCTCCCTATTGTATGTACCATTAATAATCCCTTTAAAGGCCAGGAAGTAATATCGGTAACTTCATCATAGCTATCTTGGGAAGAATGGTGGGGTCCTGGGCCTGAAAAATATGCAGTTCAGCTCTGGAGTATCCCTTCCTGTAAACAAATAGAGGTTAGTTAGGGTAAATTGTTCCTTTAAATTCATTTTAAAAGTATGCAGTGGGGTATAATTAAAACTACAATATGCTGATGGCAAGCACTATTAACTTCAACCTAGTTTATGATGTGCAACGATCACTTTTTTAAATTATATCCCCCATAAAATGATTCATGAATATTAATTATTAATATTAGTATATAATTATCTCTGATAGAGTAACTGATCTTTGCGAAAATCAAACAGTCAAAGTACATTTGTTCTCAGATATATTCCAAATAACCGGTGCGTTGGTTTGAAAAAAAGACTGAGCCAGTTATTTTTTCATTTGCTTTTTTATTTGTTAACACCTTTCGTCATTAATTCTAACATTTCATCTTCTTTATTTCTATTGAATTCCCGACTATCTATATTTATCTTTCTGCCGTTTGTCAGTTGTTGACATAGAGTAAAGGTTTGCAACGCGTTCGCGTTTTATTTTTCTGTTAATTTAAAAGATCATAAACATTTAAGGAGCAATCCCCCCACAAGCCATATAATGTTAGTATCTTGCCCCCGGAGCTTTCCCTACCAGGGTACCCTCACTGTCTCTGAGGTGCGTATCCATTTTGACAGCCCGGAAATGATATTATTTGTGCTCATATCTCCTGAAACAATCATCAGATTTAAAAATATATATTCCCTGAAAGGGCAGAAGTGAAATAATTAGTACATCTAAAAAAATATATGCAAAAAAAAAAAAAAAAAACCATCATCAGCGTATGCGCTGCTGTTTAGTCCATATAACACTTTAGAAAAAAAATATGTTTTTCTCAGGGATTAGTGATATATTGCATATATTCCACAATGGAATTTTGTTTATCATTCTAGTAATAATACTGATCACCTTTAGAGATTTCTCTTGCTTTGTTGTGCCCTTCTAGTTGAATAAATGTTATTGCACCTTGATATTATCAGAGCAGCCCAGTTGTTTAAGAAACATTACGCACAGGACACAAGAGAACATTTATACAAGTTTTACTCCAGGTTTTCAACAGGACAAAGTAACACCGTATTTATCCGTTTGGTACTGGGAATATAACTGAAACACCTGACACTTCAAATACTTTCGATCATATGGTTTCTAATATCCTCTAATAGTAACTTTTACTGTGAAAAATGTTACCTGCTTTTATCGGCGTAAATATTGGCTTGGCCACATTAGAAATAGAGATTTTTTTGGCGGTTCTGAAGCTTATGTACAGCAGCATATTTAAAGAACTGTGTAACTTATACCATGAAAGTATTACAAACCGGTAAATACACCCAGGGGCTTATTCTTTATCAGCCAAAGCGGGTATAGATGTAAGAGGACATAGGGGGGTGTCGTGCTGTGTCTTATGTCCAATGTAATTTTTATTAATTGGTGAGAAAATAAAGGAGCAATCCATGCAATATCCTAAACATGTGTGTGTTTAAAAAAGAAAAAAAAAAAAAAAGCAGTTTTGTACTATTAGATAATACTTACTACAATTTTTTTTTTATTTGAACTCTTATGTAATTTTTTATGAGTTTTAATATACTGATCATCCTTTGATTTCTATATAGGCAGGTTAGCCCACCTCCCTAGCAGTGCAAGATATTTGGCAACACTCCTGTTTCTGATAATTGTTGCCAGTACCCTGAGCTGCAACTGTAACAACAGATAATGTTACCTTTGTATATAAGAAATACATTGTAGTCTGCTGAGTTATATACTGACTGAAGGATTGATTGAAACTGAACAGGCACCATTTAGTGAACCCTGGGGAGCAGGGAGAACAAATAGAATATTAGTTTTCATTAAAGGTAATCAAAGGTTGCATATATATAATATATATATATATATATATAGATGATACATTAAATATATCACATGAAATCAGTCAGGCACAACTGTAATTGAAGATGTAGTTAATGACAGATGCTAGTCCCATAGAGAGTAAATATGATACGAACCAATCCAAAGACCAGTAAAGAGACAAGAGACCGCTCGGGGTTATCCAAAAGTCTATATTCACAACATGAAATACACGTAGCCAACGTTTGGTCCCACAGAGAGACTCTTCCTCGGGCCAGTGCAACCCACAAGTGTAGTGACCAAACATATATACCCTCACCCATAGTGCAATGCAAACAAAGGAACCAATCACCAACAAAGCATCAACATATATGCAACATAGCTGTGCTCCATGACCCCTCCCCTATATACCTGAAAATACACTAATTGATTCATCATGACATCAGCAGATAAACACTTAAACTATTAGGAGAGATACACCCTGAGACACTGGCCCAGAGTCTACTGACCGCCGTGCGGGGAACGTCGCGCGCCGCGCATGCGCAGTGGCCAAAACACTTGTCTGCCGGGACGCCAGCAAGGAGAGTGCGCCCGCGCATCACAGCTGTGCGCAGATGCCTCATTAACTCTCCCAGGCAACCAGAGAATACCGCAGCGCAAATCGCGCATGCGAAGTCTGTAAAACCGCCTCGGTGCACAGTAAACCCCCACACTGACAGCAAAAAAAGGGCTAAGCAGAGTGGTAAAAACACAGAGCGTTGGAGGTAAACCACGGGGACAGATAGAGGTATAGATCACATGGAGCGCATAGCATCACCCATAGTATATAAGGACAAAGGAAGTGCAAAAGTGCAGAGGGAGTGATGCAACAGAGAATGAGTGACAAACATATACAAGGCATAATGTAGAACTAAGTCAAAGCAAAAAGACAACTACAGAAGCAGCTAAGTGAAGCTCCTCATTAGGCCACCAGGTGTCATAGTCCTTAGTTCATATATAAGCCTTGCTTCCTGTTTAAGCAAAGTCCGCCCTGTCACCCCCACCGGGGGGGGACTGGAACCTGCAGAATAGGCATACAAATACGAAGTGTGTGCCAATGTGTGTCTTTTTGTCTTTGAATATCTAGCCAGGTAGAACACTTCAGATCTATATCAGAGGTATCACTCAGTAGGCTTTTTCTGATGCTTGAACGTGCATGGCCATGCGTTCTTTTCAGCATCCTTACAGTCTTCTCCGATGTACAGCAGATCCAAGGACACTTAAAAGATACAAAGTACACCACTAATTTGACTCACAGTTCAGTTGTTGTTTGATTTTAATCGGTACGCCACCATGCTGGGTGGTTGTAATAGGGCCCAGCTGCATATAGTGCAGTTGGTGCAGCCATGACAGCGGTACGAACCAGGTTTTTTTGGCTAACCAGGGTGGTGGTGTGGCATATTTGTCTATTGGATCAGATCCAGTCCATGCTCACCAATATTAGGTCCCCGACGAAAGCAGAATAGTGGTGGACTCCAATCCCATATCCTGCAAATGCACCATCCTGCTGTCGTTCTCCAGTATGCGCACATTGCCCCGAATGAACGCTCATGCTGATTTGTAGCAGTACTAAATGTACTGACAATATTAAGCCTGTTGCTCACCGGTCTACTGACGAAGGTGTCAATAGTTCACCCCTGTCAACCTGTCCAACCTTTAGCAAGGCAAAGTTGATGTCCTTGGCGAATAGCCCCTCTCCTCGCAGAAGCGTGCGGCCATATAGAGCCAGGGCCCTTTGGGATCTTCTGGATCAGTGGTAATTCTTTTCACTCGGAGGAGCTGGGAGTATGGGAGACCCCTTGAGTGGTACAGGATGGTGGCTGGCTGCACACAAGAAGGAAGTTCTTATCTGTACTCTTCCGTAAATTCTAGTAGCCAGCGTGCCTCCAATTTTGTACACTAGGTATCTAGAAAGTGATTTCCTGGTAGCTGCGTGTTAAGGGATAAACGGATTGTGAGGGAATTTTTGTTTAAATCAGAAAAACAACAAATGTCAGCAGCTCATCTTCACTGCCCGTACCACAGAATGAAGATGTCGTCAATATAGCGAAGGTATTTGACGATATGCCGCCCAATGCGTGGTGTCAGTTAGTATGTGCAACCGTTCCATACAAATCCATAAATAGATTAGCATATGACGGTGCCATATTTGAGCCATGTGCCGTACCCGTTAGTTGTAAGTAGTAGTGTTTCTCAAATTTAAAGAAGTTTCTTATGGAGGATGACCCCCACGAACAAGGAGCATCATAGTGAGAGCACAGCAGACAAAGGTGGAGGGATGTGGTTTTAATTATCAATACTATAAAAGGAGATCGAGCAACAACTTGCAGTTGCTACATCATTATAGGACGCCTCCCGGGGTCCGACGATAGCCTACAAGAAGGGAATTGATGCATCATCCGATTGGGCTTGATAATGCCTGGATCTCGAAGAAACACCAGTAAATTCTGACTCAGGACCACCCACGTGATGCCAGTATTAACACACTACCCAAAGTACACAAACTAATAGTGCACACCACCGGGCACCTATCATCGGCCCTGGGTCGCTGTGTCACCCCCTTTCGCAATTCGTGGACTTCTATCCAGTACACCATGGTGGCTGGAATGGGTTCATACATCAAGGACACCACGGACTTCATTGATCAGCTCAGATCTCTTTCCGTCAACACAAGCAGAATGTATTCTTGCACGCTAAGATGTGTCCAGCTTGTACACCAACATTCCCAGCAGGGGGCCTGGAAGCAGTACGCACCAAATTGGAATAACATAGGAGATACGAACGGTCCACCAGTGTGATTTTCTCATGTTGCTCATTGAGGTCATCCTCCATAAGAACTTCTTTAAATTGAGAAAACACTACTACTTACAACTAACGGGTACGGCCATCTCAAATATGGCACACCGTCATATGCTAATCTATTTATGGATTTGTATGAACGGTTGTTCACATACTAACTGACACCCACGCATGGCGGCAAATATCGTCAAATACCTTCGCTATATTGAACAACACCTTCAGTATCTGTGTCCGGGCATTGAGATGTTTCATTCTGTGGACGGGCAGTGAAGATGAGCTGCTGACATTTGTTTCGGATTTAAACAAAATCCCCTCCACAATCCGTTTTACCCTTAACCGCAGCTACCAGGAAATCGCTTTTCTAGACACCATAGTGTACAAAATTGGAGGCACGCTGGCCACTAGAATTTACCGGAAGAGTACAGATAAGAACTCCCTTCTTTGTGCAGCCAGCCACCATCCTGTACCACTCAAGAGGGGTCTCCCATACTCCCAGCTCCTCCGAGTGAAAAGAATTACCACTGATCCAGAAGAATCCCAAAGGGCCCTGGCTCAAATGGCCACACGCTTTCGGGAGAGGGGCTATTCGGCCAAGGACATCAACTTTGCCTTGCTAAAGGTTGGACAGGTTGAGTTTGCCAAGTCCGGGGTTAGAGAGAGGGACGTTGTCGTTTACCGTTTGCCGAGATCGGGATGCCAGAGGTGTGGAGAGTCGTGTTGCCATATGCCGAGTTCGGGATGCCAGATGTGCGGGTAGACGTAGCGGAAGCCGGTTCGGTACACGAGGAAGACTGCAAAACAAGATAGGACAAGACAGGACTAGGGAGGCAGAGAGTGATGGGAACAACTGGTTCTATGCTCAGCCGACGAGTTAATGAAGCTGCAGGGTATATATAGGCAAGAGGGTCCAATGGCAGAGTAGCAAGGTGGGGGTGTGTGAATGGGCCAGGCTGAGACAGGGATACGTCTAGATGAGTTCCTGGAGGAGGAGCTATAGATCCTAGAAGAATTGATGTATTGAATTGCAGCATTGGAAAAGGGTACTGTGCCTTTAAGAGGCTGGTGCGCCTCTGTGTGACCGCGCCTCCGTGTGGCTGCGCCTGTGGATGCGTGCACGGGCACACGCCCTGAACCGAGGGAAGAAGAAGGGAACTGACGTGCGCGCGCGCACACAGGGGAAACGGAGCTCGGCGTCTTAGAGGAGGAATCCGTGTGAGCCACGGGAGACCCTGGCAGGGCTGCAGGTGAGTGAGGAGCACGCTGCGAGCGGCGTGACTCCTGAATCCTTACATACGCACAATACACCTCTGACATTGGCTCATCTCTACCCAGTTGGCAAAGTTAATAAAGGTAAATATAATGTACTATGCAGTATTAACTTTAATTCCCCTGGGGGTGCGCTAGATTTTATGGGGGGGGGCGCAGCAGTTATACTGGTCCCGCGCTTT